>APFE030232595.1:49744-69224 GCA_000404065.3 Pinus taeda | reverse complement strand
GGGTACGCAGGTTCTCTCTACCTTGCCTGCGTGTACGCACTCCAAACACACTATACCTGCGTACTTGTACGCTCTGTAAGCCAAAGGATGGGTGCGTACCCCTGTAAAGGTCAAAAGCCACGAGTTTCATCTTTAAAAAGTTACTTGTGGTCACTTCTAGAGCCTTCTAGAAGAGTGTTTGACGTGTATTGAGCGCCTCCAGATGGTTCATGCATCCCTATGATAGAGGAGCTTATCCATCAAGAGAGGAGCTACCCCATCCAAAAGAGGGAGTATCCCATTGATGTTGGAACTGAATAACCTCCTCTAGAGTACTATAAATACAGGCATTGGGCCAGAGGAGGGAAGGTTGAAAGCTGAACATTCCAAAGGGTAAATGCTACTGGAATTAGGACTTCAATTGTTGACTTGTGAGGAGAGATCACTATCCTTTCTTGTTGCCATATTGGGAGTGGGTGAGCTTGTCAAAGTAGAGGAAATCTCTTGTTGGACCCTGGGAGGAGCTTGCACAACACCAAGGCTCAGGTTGTAATGGTTCCTTTTTTGTTTCCTTAATACAAATAAGTCCATTCTTCTCAATGATTTGTTCTTAATGAATTGTTTCATGTACTCCTTGGTCTATGTGATGAATATGCTTTGTTTTATGAAATATTTAGGTTTTATGTAATCGTTTGCCTTGTTAGTGTATGCAGGTCTTAAAGTGAAGGAGGAGCTCATCTGGATCAGCAAGGCTGGACTGCTACAACAAGTGTTAGACCTAAGGTAAGATCGGAAAACACTTGGTTTATCGTAGAATAATGTATGTTTAGAGAAGGATTGCTCTTGTTTGGTTTGTTTGTCACTAGAGAGTCTTAGACTCCTAGGGAGGTTAGGTTTGTCTGCAAAAATAATTCTTTCCGCATGACACACCTCAAAGAGCTTTTCACCCCAGATATCTACCCTAAGCACCTCAAGGATTGTTTTCACTCAGGGATTTTCTTATCCTTTTCATTTTTCTCATCCTTGGGATGCCTCATGAGGTTTTCAACACAATTTGGGACATAGGTGCCCCATGGAGGTTTGCACCTAAATCCTTATTCTTTTTTTTCCTTTTTCAGTGAGCTAATGAGGCAGGAGCTGGAACTTGCTCTACCATCATCAATGTCTTATTGATACCATCAATGAACTCTTGTTTTGATAAATGCCTCTTGTAAATTTTCAATTGGTGTCCATTAACTAGCAATGGAATGCCTTCTTCATCGATAGTTCTAATTTTCACCGAACCATTATCATGGCATCTTTCCACCACATAAGGTCTGAGCCATCTTGTCCTTAGCTTTCCCTTGAAGTCTTTATACCTAGAGTCATATAAAAATGCCCAGTGCCCCTCTTGAAATTGCTTCTCCTTAATATGTTTTTCATACCAGATCTTCCTCTGAAGATGAACTATATCTGTATGCAGGAGGGCCTACATTCTGAATTCATCCAAGACATTCAAAGGTAACAACCTTTCTTTTTTTCCATGACTAAGATCCAAATCTAGTTGGGCTACCATCCTTAATGTGTTATATTCAAAATCAATGGACAAGAAAACCTTTTTTCCATAGACCATATCATCCGGTGTAAATCTAGTGGTGGTCTTCCATGTTGTTTTATAGGCCCAGGTGGCCTCAACTAGTCTCTCTGCCCAATCCTTTTTGTTGTTGCTCACTACCTTGGTTAAGATGTTCTCTAGTGCCCTGTTGGTCACCTCCACTTACACATTAGCTTGTGGATGATAAGGAGTGGAGGTCCTGTGGTTGATTTTGTGATAGCTGAGCATTTCTTCAATCATGCCAAAGGTAAATTGGTTGCCTTGGTCTATGACTAGCTCTCTAGGGTACCCAAATTTGTAAAATATATTCTCCCTTAGGAACTGAGCCACCTTTTCTTCTATTGTTGCCTTAATTTCCTTGGTTTTATCCCACTTATTCAAATAACCAGTGCAAACAATAATGTGTTTCTTTTTCTTTGAAGGAGGGTTGATAGGCATAATCATGTCTATGCCCCACTTGTCAAATGGCTCAAACGTCACTTGAGGTTATAGGGGAATTTCATCTATCGGAGTAGGCTTTCCCATCCTCTCGCATCGATCACACTGACTAATGTACTTTTTCACATCTTGATGAAGGGTAGGCCAATAGTAGCCTACTTGCAACACTTTGAATGTTGTCCTCTTTGCTGTAAAGAGACCTCCACAGGGTCCATCATGATAGATCAAAAGGATGTCAAATACTTTGTCTTCCCTTACACACCTTCTTAAGATTTGATCTAGGCCAAGTTTGAACAGATTGCCCCGAATCCAGGCGAAGGGGGCACTCTTTCTGACTATCTTGCTCTTTTCTTTGGAGGGAAAGTTTAGTGGGAACTGTGATGATACCAGATAGTTTGTTATATCAACAAACCAGGGGAGAGAATTGAAATAGAAAACAAATTCTTGTCTCGTAATTGGTCATCCACCATTCCTTCTTCACGTGTAGGAAAATTCATCCTAGATATAAAGTCAACAACAACATTTTCCTAACTAGGTTTATCAAAAATAGTTAGATAAAACTGTTGTAATGAAAGAAACCATCTTATAATTCTAGAATTCACATCTGGTTTGCTCATTAAATATTTAGTTGCAGCATGATTAGTATGCACAAATTTTTGATAGCCTGTAATGTAATTCCTAAATTTGTTTAATGAATGCACAACAAGTAGGAGTTCCTTTTCAGTCACAATATAATTTCGCTTAGCCTTTGAGAGGTTCTTACTGATAAAACAAATGGCATAGGGAAATTTCTCCTCTTCCTGACCTAAGGCTGCTCTTATGGCCTTGTGTAAGGCATAAACATGAATATGAAAAGGGAGGGCCCAATTTAGGCCTCTAAGGATTGGTGCAGTGGTTAACTTACCCTTTAGAATGTCTAAGGCCTCTTGAAAACTCTTTGACCATATAAACTTTGAATCTTTGGCCAACAACCCAAACAAAGTAGAGGCCAACTTGCTGAAGTCCTTAATGAACCTTCAGTAGTATCTAGCTAATCCTAAGAAACTCCAGACATCTCTCTGCTTTTCTGGAGGTGTTACCCTTTAGATGATTTCTATTTTGTTTGGGTCCACCTGTAGTCCTTGTTGATATATTGAATGACCTAGCACAATCCCTTCAGTCATTAAGAATTCCCATTTTTCTGGTATGAGAGACAAATTCATTTCAATGCATTTGTGTAATACTTTGCCTAGGTTAGTTAGGGTTTCTTTGAAATCATAGCCATGAGGTGTAAAGTCATTCATATATATTTCCACATCATCATGTACTAATTCAGCAAAAATATTGCAGACTACTCTCTGGAAAGTGGCAGGAGCATTGCATAGGCCAAAAGGAAGGACCCTATAGGCAACAGTATCCCAAGGACAGGTGAATGTGGTCTTATCTTGGTCTTCTGGGCAGATTTGGATTTGATCGTACCCACTGAATCCATTTAGGAATGAAAAGAACTTCTTCCCTACCAGGTGATCTAAAACTTGGTCAATGAAGTGTAGGGGAAAATGATCCTTCTTTGTGACTTTGTTCAACTCCCTATAATCAACACAAATCCTCCACTTACTATTTTCCTTCGGAACTAACACTAAAGGAGAGACCCACTCATTGTTTGAGATAGGGTAAATGATTCGTGCATCTAGCATTTTTTTCAGTTCTTCTTTGACTATGTCTTTAACAATTGGATTCATCCTCCTTTGTGGTTGCCTGACTAGCTTGCAACCTTCTTTGATGTATATGTGGTGAGTAAACATTGAGGGGTGTACTACCTTCATTTCCTTGTAACTCCAAGTGAAGGCTTCTAGGTGTTCTCTCAACATGTTGCATAAATTTTCATCTTCTAAAGCAGAAAGAGATGGGTTAATTTTCAAAGTTCTGTCTAGGAAAAAATATATTATTTTGACGTGGAGTGGGTTGGAATTGGCCAAGTATAAGTCAACTGGATGATTTCTCTGGGCTTTCCTTACTTCCTCTTCTAATGGTAATGATAGATGTTGGAATTTGGAGCAGGTGTTCAATTAAGTCATCCTCATCTTGTTGTCCTCCTCCTCTAATTACTTCCAAAGAATAAAGTTGGGTAGAATAAACCTAATCTTCTTCCTCCTCCTCCAACCATAAAGGTAAATCATTCTCTATGGTAGGTTGGGTAGGAGGGTATAGAACTAACTATTTGGACATATGCCGATTCTTTATGGTCATATTCCCAACTCTGGAGCTAATGTAAGAATCAGTTGTGGCCAACCTTGGCCCCCCAAGGATGAGAGGGTAACCAGTGAGCTTAGCCTTAGGCTAGAGAACTAGGAAATCTACACGGTATTCCTAGGAGTCAACGAATACCATCACATCCTCCACAATTCCCTCAGGGGTGACTGTGGGATGGTATGCAAGTTGCAGAACTGGTGTGGTCTTCCTTAACGACCCTTAGAGGTTGAGCTTGAGCATGGTGTCATTAGTCATCACATTAATGGCAACCCCAAGATCAATCAGAGTGTGTTGGACAATGGTGCCATTGATGTGCACATCTACTATAGGGCTTCCAGGGTCCAAATATTTTGGACATATGACCTTCCCCAGCATTAAGTCAGACAACTGCCCAATGACATTAATGGTAGGGGCATCCCTTTTTCTTCTTCCTGGATGCTTGAAGAACTTCTCCTTAATAAGCTTATTGTAAATGGGAACATCTTTGATTCCCTGGAGAAGGAGGATCTTTACACATAGATTTCTCAATTCTGCTAGAAGTTTAGTTTCTTTTGGGGTAGGTTGGGGTAGTTGGGCTAATCTCTTAGGAAAGGATCAATTTACTTTAAGGTTTCTTTCCTCCCTTTCTTCCACAACCTCCTTATGTGGCGAGGGAGGTTGGTTATCAAGGATAATTCTCCCAAATCTTAGGTTGATCTCCTAGATTTCTACAACATAAGATGGGTATGATGCTTCTAGTGTATGCTTGTTGAGCCTACCTATTGTTTGGGTTTAGATTTGGCTAGGTAGGCATCTAGGGTTGCTTGGGAGGAGAAGAGTGTAGGAGTTGTGGTTGGGTAGGTGGTGGAGGCAATAGCGCAGGAACATTGTTGAATTGGGGCCTCCACCCCCCGTGTGGGGTATTCCACTGATGTTGTGGCTGAACATAAGGTTGAAATGACTGGCTAGCTGGCTGGGATTGATACTGAAATGCATAGGACCAAGAAGGGGCTGTAGACCAAGAAGGATGAGAAAGGGGTCCCCAAAAAGGTATAGTTGTGGTTTGGTTGGGGTTGTAATATGCATGTGATGACCCTTGCATACCTTGATAGTATGGTCTAGAGACAGGAGGTCTCCTTTGGTTGATGCAGCAAAGCTACTCCATGACCCCTTCAGCTCCTTGATATACAGCTTTGAGTCTAGGTAAAGAAGGGCACTTTTTTGTAGAGTGATTTTCCTCACAGACTGAGAAACTCTTAATATAGTTCAGTGGACATTCGTTCCTAGGATGCCTCCTAGTGCATCTAAGACAAAAGATGGCAAATGCTCTCTCTTCTTCCTATTTCTTCTTTTTGATATTCATGCTGTCCAATTACAAGGCAGGGGTTTGCAACATATCATTTTTGAAATGTTCTAGCATATTTCCAATTTCACCCTTGAAGGATAAGTTGGAGGATGATGTACTTGCAATATGTTGACTACTCCTACCCTTTTACCTAGATGCCCTAGAATGGTTTCTAAAGAAGGTATTAATATCCTCATAGGGTAATTGGTATATATCTCCTCCTACTATCATATGTAAGGTATCCAAAAGATCCTCCCTTACTCCTCTAAGTAAGACCAACTTTAGTGACTCAGGGTCAACTGTGCACCTAGCCCTTTTGTAACTAAGCTGGAATCTTTCTTCATAGTGTTCTAGGGATTCATCATGGCTTATGGCCATCCTAAAAATATCTTATTTAGTATCCTTTGACCTACAATAGTCCAAATATTTGTTTTTAAAAGCCTGTTGCATTTGAGCCCAAGTTGTGATGCTATCACCAAGTAAACCCATGAACTAGCGCAATGCTGCACCCTTGAGCGTAGATGGAAGCTATTTTAACTTTTCCTCATCATCTATATAGTCATAGGTTCGACATATAACAAAAAAATCAAATAGGAAAGTGTCATGGTCCTCTCTGGTTAGGCCATGTAAATGATGTAGAGCAGAGGGGCTTATATTCTTTATCTTAATGTCCCCATTGGTTTCCTTGATGGGGAAGGAACTCTCAATTCTCTCTCTATCTCCTCTGTCATTTTGGTTTCTAGACATTGGTTCAGTAGGCATGGGTTCTTCCTCTTCTTCTTTCCTTGTAAGTTCTTCAAATATGTAAGGTTGCTCACCTGAAGGTTC
Organism: Pinus taeda; assembly: GCA_000404065.3. Taxonomy (NCBI): domain Eukaryota; kingdom Viridiplantae; phylum Streptophyta; class Pinopsida; order Pinales; family Pinaceae; genus Pinus; species Pinus taeda. The sequence goes on along the minus strand of APFE030232595.1, from coordinate 62,829 downwards.
TTCCAAGTCACAATCACCGAAGAAGAGAGAAGGTTGATTGTTTGATGCAATGGGGGTATTTCACAAGAATTTACCTAAATTGTCCCTATTCCTATGAGGCATGAAAGGAAATGTTTTTGGGTTGGTTTTTGTAATATTTTATTTTAATCTACAAATTACTTGTAGAATGGAAAGGAAAGTAGATAATGACAACTAAAAGAAAGGAAAAAACTCGATTACTTTTGCAGAAATAAACTAATGGAAGAAAATTGAAGACTAGAAGTAGAAGAAAAGAAAGTTGGATACTAGAAATAGAAGAAAGCAGTAATCACACCATACTTCGGCACCTCCCTGGAAACAGTGCCAAAGAGTGATGAGCCTATGTATTGCAACAAGAATTTTGTAACTCCTAGGGCTACCAGCTTTACTTATCAACCCAGGTTTCATACAAACTTGGAGATGACAATGTTATATGCACAAGTAGAAGTGAAGATCCCAACCATTGTCACTGTTTATCTAACAAGAGACCCCAGGAGTTCCAAGCTAGACTTCTCTAGTGTCAGAAGAAGCTTAATTATTTGATGGAAGAAGAGAAAACGTATTCTAGGAGAGATCTACTCTATTGCAGTAATGAAGAAAACAACATGAAATTCTCAAATGACACCATAACCTGACTAACCAACTAAATAGCTATGCTAAGCAGAATCGCTGAAACAATCGTTAACCTAAGGGGGGTATCAAAGTTGCATAGGTAAAGATCATTAAACTATACTAAGGCGTAAGAGAAGAAACTTATGAGAAATTGGTTTTCAAGTAGAAGAGTGATTAGAGGTCGAAATCAATGGAAGGAGGACGTAAGGATGCAGTAGCGCATAGGTAATGTTGAATCAATCAACAGACAAAAGATTGATGGTGGAGATATTATCATGGGCTTTAAACAAATAAATGAATGAATGGGATTAATAAACAAGATGAAGGGTAGAGATCCTATCACAATGAATTAAGTGAATGGATGGATGAACAAGGTAATGAAGTGATGAATGGTTGAGATCTTATCGCATGGATTAATTCAAGAGATGGATGGACAAGGTAACGAAGTGATGAACGTTCGAGATCTTATGACATGGATTAGGTAAAGAGATGGATGGATATGATTAACTAGAGGATGGATGGTAAAGGTCATATCATAGGAAAAAGAAATGTGCGGAAATGGTGGAGCGGGTTTCTAAGGCAGTAAGTAGTTTCTTGTGTGCCCTCAAGGCCATAAGTAGAATTCCGAAATTTCATGCGATTAGCCTTTCTACGTGACACGTAGCATGAGAAAACCACTTTCCTCACATGCCCTTGGGCGGATAATGGTCGTGCAATAATCTGTGCAAGATTGCACGATAGTCGTTGGCTCAGGTGGGGTTGATCATCGTTGGAGATGGACTAAGATAGTTGGTGATCGGTTGAAGCAACAATTATCAGATTAGGCAAGGATGATCAACAGTGGGGGTTTAAAGTGCATAAGGTGTGGAGGTGATGTGATAGCCGTTGGATCAAGCAAGGCAGATCAACAGTGGGGACTTAAAATGCTTGAACTAAGTGGAAGACCTAATGTGAGGCAATAGTTAGATAAAATAATGAATCAAATGGTGATTGTGGAGGTTTTTTGTGGATTGGATGGTGTGGATGTGATGCATGAAGAACATGTTGAAGGAGGTTTTTAAATGAAAACGATAGAAAAAACGGTGAGGGTGAACGAGTAATTGCATCAAATGACAAACTCCATAGCTCATGCAAGAACCAAAAACTTGTGTTTTGGGGGTTGCTGAAGGGTCTCTTCCTCAGGTCATGACCCCATAGGGAGGAGATGAGGCCGAGACACCTTTGCACAACTTTATGGTGATCGTTTTCTCCTAGGTAACCTATAAACTGAAGGAAATCACAAATGGAAGTAAACTGAAGCTCCACCAATCTACTCTACATTACTATAAGAGGAATGTGACCTATTTTAGCAGTTGAATAGAAAAACCATGAATCTATTCAAGAAAATGAATAGAAAAATAGGAAACTACTTAAGGAAATGAATAGAAAACCAGAAATCTATTTAAGAAAATGGACAGAAATCTATGCTAACGAATATGTACAATGAAGAGGAGATTTGGCTTCTTGGGTTGGGCCCTAACCCAAGAGATTCAACCCTCAGAGTTAACTTAGAGCTGGCTTAAAACATAACTCATCCTCATTGTGAAAATCATGGATTACAGGACAAATTGTAACAAGTCTTGCAGCTCACAAATAAAGTATAGTTTTTACAATAGAAGTACGAATCTTACTGAGGTCCTAAGCCTCTCTATTTATACATTTGAAGTCTCTAATGACTTCCTTCCCATTAGGGAAGCTTGGCTTCCCACTCAGGAAAAACTTGTTTGTGTCACTTTCACATGCTCGGTTGTTTTCTGGTCTTCAAAGTGATGGTTGTTTGCACTCTAAGTTGATGGAGGAATATTTGAATGGAGGGGTTGTAAATGAGGAGGATTTACCTCTTGTAATTAGTCTACCTTGTTGCATTCAAATTTTTACCAAGTTATTTGCCATAGCTCCTTGCATTTATCCTTTTATACTTTCTCTTTGCCATAGTTCATTGCTTTTATCCTTTATTCCTACATTACATGCACATTAGACCACACAACAAAATATCCAAATCTAACTCATCTCATAAACAAAATATAATCAAAAGTATGTAATAAGTTGTGAGAATAGTCAGTTTGACTAAGCTAGGAGGTGACTTAAGGCCAATTAAGACCCATATAATTACTCAATGATGAGGCTCATCAATGATCAAATACCTACAGTAACTACAGGTTGTCATATGGTTCTGAGAGTCTCTTGTGAAGTCTCCTTCCTTTGAACAATTATAATTGATAATTTGGCCACGTCCTCAACCAAATCCTCCTCCTCCTCCTCATCCCCATCCTTGATATCCTGCTCGACCAACGTGTTGGCTTGGCTCCTCATGTGTATGTTCCTCAGCTTGCAGTCTATAACTATCATCAATTCGCTTCACCATTAAGTCATAACATAGGAAATTTTTGTCATTATGGCCTATTATTCTACAAAAGTTACAAAATTGTTGCTTCAAGCTCTATATATACTTCTTTAATTGGTAGAAATATTCAGAGTAGTGTTGACCTCTTATTCTACAAATCTCGCACCACACACATCGGTTTACTGGATTAGGTGCTCCATTTTCTAAATAATATCTGAACACACAGCATTGATCCTTATAATGACCCTCTACTTTTCATTATGTACACCATACTTTTGATTTGGTCTCTTTACCTTTCTTGAGTTCCTACATTTCCAATGCCTCTGTATTTTCTATACCCCTTCATGTGTATCCTCAATCGGCGAAGCTTCCAACCTCAGCACAGTCTCCAGTGCTTCAGTTTGAGTTGTGATCTTATTCTTTGTCAAAGGTAACCTAATATGTGGTAGTAGCATGGTTATGAAACAATATTTATGTTGTTATTGGGGTATCTTAAAGCTTACTTGACCCATCAACACCTTGAATCATTGATCCAATTGCCACACAGATTTAGTCGCCATTTGTTAGATTTATTTTAGCTTTGTGATGCATAGTGATTTGGATTTTGGATTCCTAAATTCCAATACCAATTCTTTCTTAATTTCATCCGATGAAGCAATTAGGTTAGTAATAGATTATTTCATATACCAAGTTAGCGCTCTTTCCCACAACGACATGACGGGTTGCACCTTCTTTACATCATCACTAGTAATCTTTCTTATTGTCCATATTGCACGAGCTACAAACCAAAACTGATCAGGATGCTCTGATCCTAGTCCTTTAAATATATGCATCTTAGTGTCATCAACCATTCTCCTTCTAAGGTGGCTAGGTGGATAGGGAGGGGATGGGGATGTAGGCGAATTATGGGAAGGGGAATGGGTGTAAGGGGGGTGAATGGATGGGGAATCCAAAATATGATCCGATTCTTCACAACAGCTAACTTCGACATGCCTTCAGGATGGGCGAGGGAATGTCATGGGGTTGTAGCATTACTTATTCCTTCTTCACTCTGCGATCTTCCTAACAATGGGCTTTATCCAGTTTCAATAAAATTCTTCAGATTTGTTCTGTATCATTTTCCACTTTGCATAGACCCTGGTTCAATCTTATTTCCTCTTCGTCCATACATTAATCTAAATTCATTCACACAATCCCCATTTCACATAATAACATCTTAATCCAAAGATTCAAAGATCTCAAGAACTTACCTCGTCGTTCTTTGAAAAATATTTGGTCAGCTTCACTGTAGGACACGATCATATCTACTATGAACTCAGTGATAAATCCTCCCAAAATGCTATCGATCCAAAAATAAACATCCCTTGAGACACAATTACTGACATTCTTTAGTTGTCATATCAATTCAGGGTTCCACTCCTTAGGCTCATTCTTCTTTGAACAAGTCTTACCTTAAGTCAACCAAGATATCCACTCATACAATTTAATGTGGAACGAACCAAGGAAGATTTCATATTTCTCTGGAAAGGTATACTTTCTCAACTAGTATCGAGCTAATAATCGAGGATTTATGTTCTCTTTTTCTGTAAACTCTGTTTATTTCTATTCAACCCACTCCTGGATTACTTTCTTCAAAGAACACCAAGGCATATCGCTTAAGAAGATCTCGGTCTTGGAAATGAAACCATTTGTTGGGTTAAGGGTGCTCGACCCAGGTTTAGAGTGTATTGTGCACCAATAAAACCCTCAACCACTGGTCCTTTCGATAATGACTTGCAAGTATATCACATTCTCACTCAAAGCGGTTATGGGAGGTTGCAAAACCACATTTTTGTAGCTAGAGGATTATGCACATTGTTGTGTCCATGTGTTCACTTATATCTCATATATTCCTACAACTTCACGTACATGAATAACTTCGCACATATGATTAATCTTACATATTGGTACTTAAAGCATAGACATAATAGAAAACAATATAACATATATTATTTTGCATAATTTCGTAAAAAGCACGCAGAACGATATGAATAACAATAGAAAATCAGCATAGTGAGATACACAATACTTTGCCTAAACTTAATCTTTATGAATAAGGATCTTAAATACATGGTCTTCCTTAACATACACATTGAGACGTAGGTGGTCTGCACACTCAACCCCATACTCTTGAAGGCCTTCGCGCACTTAGCTGTGGAGCCTTCCCAAAAATACAGACTATAGATACAAACACATAATTTGCTTATGATTTTCCGATGACATTATTAATTCTATCTCATTTGATAAAGTATTACATCTCATTATGTAGGTTTCAATACTACAAAGTAATGGTCCACACACTATGGATCTTACAAAACAATGACTAAATTTGAATACCCATTACAAAATAAGGGGCTTTGACCTACACCAAAGCCCTAAAACACTGCACAATCAATATAACTTCGTTGGATCCACGTGCGCTGCTCCTTAAGATGTGGAGTCTTTGACCGAAATCTTGGACCATGTTGGGTTGTGCCCAACATTAGGTTAAAACACTATCGTTTTTAGTGGATTTGGTTGTAGAATAAGTTCGTTGCAAGTCAGGTCATAACACAGGTTGTAATCTTGACTTGGGAATCGCCCAATGGATCAGGAACCTAGTCTACAAGGGTTCTTTGCTGCCTATCTAGGCGACATCATCCCTATTAGAGAAGTGTTTTATAAAAAATTATTTCAAGGATGGATGGTTTAGAGCTAACAAATAGAAATACTTGTTTTAAGTTTTTCGCAAAAAATTCAAGCGCACGGACAATTAATTTGCCAGTGTTGGTTCACGAATTTTAAAATGATTGATCTGGAAAAGTATATTTCCACCTAACATATCATCATCTGAAATATGGCGCTAAGAAATTAGTTAGTGTCATAGCCTATTATCATCTGGTAGGTGGTCCTAACAAATCAAATGCAACACTGTGTTTTACGGATTTTTTCCCTGTAAAATACAATGACTTTTGGTGTGGCTTTTGAACAGCTTGAAACAAATTTTTGAAAACCAAAATAGGTTTTATTAGGAACAAACCCATTAATAAAAATATCTTTTTGTTTTTTCAAAAATATCATGGTTTGATATATTCAAATGGATTTATGAATCCTATCTTCCAGGAATTCATTATAATTATTTTTTTCTATCTTTAGAAAAATTCCTTATGAGCTTTTAGTTGGAGAGCCAGAACTTCAATTCAACTTGGGGATCAGATATTATCTCCTTGATTTTTTATTTTTATTTTGTAATCTAAAGATCGATGAACAAGTTTGAGATCCAATATTTTTTTTATCTTGAACAAAGCTATATAAAATAGAATTCTTACTAGATGTTGAAGATGATTTTTTTCAAAATACTTATGTGTTTTTCATCTTAGGCATGATTTGTAGAAATCATACTACTCCATTTTTGGTATTTATTTCCTATATTCTTCAACCATACCTTGATCATAATTTGCATATGAAGTTGTAATATACCTTTCCTTTGCTAGAGATATTGATATAACCTATCGTTGACATCCTTTTCCATCAAGGACCGTATGCTCAATGGTCTCTTTCTCTTTTCCTTCCGAACCAATTTCATGTGTTACCAATTAAATTTGGATAATGAGTGTATTATTGACCTAATTCTAAAGTGAGATTTAGTGGTAGAGTTAAGGATTAATCCTTCTCTATATTTAAGGGCCAACTTTTAATCCCAAAGTGGTTTAAAGGTTTCTTGCTGAGCCTCCTTCCACAACCAAGTAAAAATTCTGACTAATAATACATACCATGTTGAAATTTGTTCAATTTATGCATGTTATACGCTAGAGAAAATTATTTGAATTTTCTCAGTTAGCTCAATATATTTTCTAGATTAGCAATCACAACAGCATTAATGTAAACTGTAGATAGAACATAATTATAAATCTCAAAATACAAGCCAAGACAAGACGACACAAGATGTGGCACTAGCTAGGGATAAACCCTAATGTGGGGAAACCCTTGATCAATTATTCTCATATATTCTTCAATAGTTCAGTAGAGAGAGAGATAGTACATATACATTAGAAGCCAACATATTTACTTATCTAAATAAGAGTAGAGATCTTCTCTATGAAGTTAGCACATGAGGTAGCTGATCTGAGCTGAGTAGAAGGTATATTGCTTCCACTGATCCAATGTGACTCCATAAAAATGTTGCTCCTCACTATGCTGCACTCAATCATCATGTTGGACCTCATTACCATGCTGCACACATCATACTACTACATCATCAGGTTGTACCTTATCATCATACTTACCCACTAGTGTTGCCTCATACTGAACCTCACTATGCCCATCATGCTCCATCTCATTGTAGCATTTATTTATCAATGCTTCACTACACTTCATCATGATGCCCATCATTATGTATTTTTTGCATTAATAGCAGATAGGGTAGCCTTAATTATGTCAAGATAGTCCTATCTAATGGTTATCAAATCCTTGACTATGGTGTCATGTCCTACGGCCTGACACACATTCTTCTTGTAGCTTCTAGGCAGCACAAATATGATCCTTGATCCACCAATGATACCTCAATGGATTGGATCCTAAGATCCCCTAACTCTGTCCTCCTAAATAGGCACATTGTCTTCCTGAAATAGCTTCAGAGTAGCCTTATTTCTCCACGTTGAATACTCCTTCTAGCTGTAGTTGTCATGTTGTTTCTTTAGGGCAGATTTAGGCCTAATGTATGGACTTGTCACCCTCAAACGGTAGTTGTACCTTCCATCAAACCCTCCTTTTCTCTGCCTCCTCCAATCAGTCATATTGTCCTCTAAACAAACCCTTGAAATAGCCCTCAAATCTCCATGTTGTCCGGTCATTTCCTTGCGGTAGCTAAGGATTCCTTTTGGAGAACGAAATAGGGTGTTTATACTATGGATGGATGACCTTTGAATAGGTCTCTCGAGACTACCAATAAGACATTCTTTAGGCAATGGATTAGGGTAGGTATGGGTAGCTTATTGGTGAGCACCAGTATTGCAGCAATAATGTTGCAACTCCTGGGCTGCCTACTTTACTCTTATCAACCTGGTAGTTTGTAACAAACTCGGAAGCGAGGGTGTTGTATACACAAGTACTAGTTCTTACTGCAGGCTGTCACTTGGTCAGATGGTGCAAGACCACTAGGAGATCAAGCCAACATCAATGGATTCTAGAAGAAGCTCTATATGTGATGAAATAAGAGGAAGCTTACCCTACAGAGGCTACTCTAATTGCAAAAAGGAAAAGAACACTGAAATTTAAAGTAAACCTAGCAAACCATACATAACCGACTAATCCTACTTTTGCAGAAAGAACGATGAAGACCATGAAATTAATGCCATTACCTACTCAGGAAGTAAACAAAATCTAATCAAGCTATTTCTAGAAGTAAATGAGCAAAAAACGTGTTTTTGGATTTTATGTATTTTTATGTGAAATTGTCATGCATATAATTTACTTGTCTGTGAATGTGGCATCGATTAGGTGGTGATGGAAGGTAGTTTTGGGAATTGAGGAGATGTAGAATGGTGTGGATGGGTCCTAGGAGGTCTTAGGTGGCCTTCCAAAGGCTTTTCCTGCAATCAGACCTCAAAATAAATCCTACTGGAAAATCTACAGGAGGTTGCAGGGTATTTATAGGAGGTCTACAGAAGGTCTACAAGAGGATGCCGAGAGCAGTTTTGAAGGTTTTGAAGGTGCAAGAGTGGGTGGAAAGGGTAACTGAAGGCTAGAATGATGTGTTAAGGCACTTAGGGTTCACTAAGGATCATTAGGAGAAGGAAGGATGGTCGGGAGAGAGGAAGAAATCCTATGGAAAAACATAGAAAACCAAGGCAGATTTGAGGTGAACTTTGGGTGACTTATAGGTCATAGATCAGCGGGAGAATGTGATGGTAGATAGGCTGACCTACTGTGAGAACATTTTTTTTGCAAAATAACTGACAATCGAATAAGGAGATCAAGAAAGAAAGGAAATTAAGTCCATAAAAAAAACAGATTTTTGCATCAAGCTAATCTAAATTATGAGCTATGGGAAGATATGTTGAAAAGTGCTATAATAAGAGAAAGCGTGGAAGAAGAATTATTGCACATACATAAATGAGAATAGTGAAAGATATCTACAACAAATCATTAACCTTCTACCAGATTATAACACTAGAAATCCTATGGAGAAGGAAAATCTATGTTTTTGTGGTAGCAAGAGGGTCTTGGCCTCAGTTCATAGTCCCAAAGGGAGGAAAGGAGGCCAAGGCACTGTTTCTGGCCTTTTGTATCTTCTGTCTACCACTATTCAACCTGCCATAGAAAAAACAAATGGTAATACCCTTATAAATCACCAAAAGCAACCTATTCTTAACCAAAAGAGAAATTCATCTAACAACAACTAATCGATAAATTGAAACAAAGCATATAAATACAAACAAGAGGAGTTGGTTGCTTGGATTTGGACCTAACCTAAGAGCTTCAGCCCTCTGAGGTAACTGAGTGATAGCTCAAGAAGAATCTCATCTTTATTATCAAAATAGTAATAGGATTACATGAAATTGTCACCAAAAGTAAGCTCGAAGTTGACCAAAGCAAAACTGCAACAAAAATTCAACAAAAATTTGACCAACTCCTAGTGAGGCCCTTGGGCTTTCTACTTATACAAATGAATCTTCCAAAAACTTCCTCAAAATTGGGGAGGCTTGGCTTCCAAAACTCGAGATAAGCATAAGTTATCCTCCACTTTCTCAGCTACCTCCTACTGCACTGATTTGGCTATTTGTGTTCTGAGTTGCATGAAGGAGAATTTGAAGTGGGGAGTAATAAATGAGGGGGATTCCCTCCTGTAAATCCTCTCCTTTGTCCACTTCAAATTATTGTTACCAGTTGTTCATTAAATCTTTGACTTTGTCTTCAAAATTCAGCAAAAATCAGCATTAAACACATATTAGACCTCATGGCATCACAACCAACCCAACTCACTCCATAAGCATAAATATAATAAAAAGCATGCAATAAGCTAAGAGAATGGTTGATTAAAATAGGTTAGGAGGCAAAATCATCCCATTTAATTACCCATTTATGGGGCTCGTCATCACCCCCTACTACAGGTGTTGCTCATCCTTTGAGCAACTTAGTCCATCCCTTCATCTCTGATCGCCCCTGGTGGCCTCCCTTACATCCCATGCTTCTGATGTGAGCTCCTCTTCTTTATCATGGAATCTAGCCTTTCTATCTACCTCTTCCCACTGTTGTTGCTCTTCTCGCTCCTTTCCACCTTCTAGCATGCCTAACAGCAGCGGGGGACTCAACTTGAGGCCAACCCAATTGAACTTCAAATTTTGCATGGAGAATTTTTACATTGGCACTCTCCTTAATGCCTCTTTCATCCTTGTTTGGGAGTGATACTCCCTAATCTGCAAACTATGTGGTTAGGTGTTCCACCTCCTCATATAGACATGGATACAATCATCGCCAAGTAATCTTTCCATATCCTCAAAATGTGCAATTGCTTGAGCCTAACCATTGATATATTTAGGGGCAATTTGAGCATTATTTGCAAGTAGACGGTGTGTGCTGATGAGAACCATGGGGTCTGATGGCTTAGCTCTGATCATTAAGGGCTTGTTCTGCTCTTTTATCATCAACTTTCTTATTTCTGCTACCCTTAACTCCTCATGATTCATCCATGATGCCATGGCCATTAGTTGCAAGTCGCCTAGCCTAGCATTGGGGTCCCACACATCAATGTCTATGATGGCCATGTTATTCAGATAGAATTCTACTATTTTTTCCTTGTCTTTTGATGAGCTTTGGTCACACGGGTCCAAAAATTGTGTGTAATCTTGAAAAGGCATTGTGCCTCTCTATGCCAAAATCTTTATCTGAAACTGTAGCCATTGTTCCTCAAGGTATAATCCATATGATTTTGCTGGTGTTCTACATAGCAATGCCTCCATGGAACAGCTGGGCATGCATGCTAATTGTGTCTCTTTTTCTTGTAGTTGTCTTCTTAGCAATTCATTCTATGTTTCAATGTGAGTTCTTGTGATTTCTTCTCTATGTCTGGAAACTCTTAATTCTCTGCCCATTTCTATGAGTTGATTCTCCATATGGCCAATGTCCTCAACTCCCTTGGATTTGGCTATTTTCATCCACCTATGGGTCCTTATTCTTTCTTTCTCCAACTCAAAGAATAGTAGAATTGCAAATTTTTGTGGAATGATTCTTCCCCCCTCAAGAATATTGTAGTAAGAGCCAAGACTAGGCTGGGGGTTAGGTTCTTGTGTTCGTGTTGCTTCCTCCTCCTGTGGCTATCCTTCTATCTTTTTTTCAAGTTTTTCAGTCTCCAATAATCTTGATAGGGTCTCTTGTAGAACAGTTTGTGCCTCTTGTAGAACTGTTTTTTAGTCCTTTAGTTCTACCTTTTCCTTCCATGTGGGAGATATAGAAGTCCCCCTTTCATAAGTGATAGGTGCCTTGGAAGGGAATTCCTTTCGTTGGGCGGAGGGTGAATCTTCAATAACAATAGGCACTTTAGAGGAAGGCTGGGATTTCCCTATTTTGATCCTTGTGCTCTTACTATCCCTAAAATACATTGAGGTCTACCTCTTCCTCTCCTTTTTTGGTTTAATTGGGTTGTTGAGGGTAGTGAGAGCAGCTGTTGCCTCTCTTTCTAGTGTCTCAGGAGACACTTCTATCTTTTTGCCCGCTTTTCTCCTCCTTTTGTCGTTTCCTTTGTCTCTGTTTTGTTTCTTCCTGCTCTATCTTTTTTTCTTTCTTCTCCTCTTCGTGTTCCTCAGTTTCTTCTCCTTCTCCCACTTGTTGCTCTTCTTCCTCACTATCAGAAGGACTAATATCATAGATGTGGGCCTTTATGTCATCTTCTGTTGTCATGTTTTCGAAAATTTCCCATGCTATGTGGATTGTGAATGTATGAGGGCTTCTTCCACTAAAATTTTAATTAACACATGGTGAGCGAGCTGATTTGGACTCCCTACCTTGAACTTAATCCTCGAGTCTATGAGGGACTACAGGAGGAAATAGGAGATACTGAGTTTCTGGGGTGTTGAAGTGTCCATGCCATATCTCAGCTCATGAAAGATTCTAAAATGGTAGCCATAGACTATGCTATACCTCCCTTCACAGGAAACATATTTGATGATTTGATAACTAACCTCATCCCAAGGGTAGGGCATGCTTGTCCTTCTAATGCCAGTTTTATCTTCTATATGATGTTCATTGTTTTGGAAGAAATTTTTCTTGGCTGCCTACCCAATTGGTTTTTCATCTTTGCACCATGGAAATCCAAGAGAAAGGGTAGTAACCCTATTGATAAATTATAGGGTTATTTCCATAAAAATACCTCTAAGAGTGACATTGTCATGGGTTCTGGAGTGAGGGACTAAAGAAAGGGAAAATTCTTGAGCAACTTCCTCATCAAACCCTCAGAATTTCTCAAAAAAAGTCATCCAATTTGCCCTGGTGAATATGGCTGCTACTTGAGGATGTTCATGGAGCTTGGTTGAATTAGTGGGCTCCTTCCTCATGAATCCTCCTGTCATTTTTCTTATACCCCTTTTTAACACAAAATGAAGAGATGCAGACAAGAATTTTGAAGAAAACGGGAAAACAGAGGAAAACTGTGGTTTTTTTTTTTAAGAAAACAGGTAGAAAATTTTATGTGATTCCCCTTCTTCTATGGACTCAATTCCTCCTTAAAAATGATATAACTCCTTGCACATATTGATAATCGAGCTGGGGTATGCATAGAACCTGCCTCCTCAAGCCAGAAATTGAGCAAAAAATCCTGTGTTTTCTCCTTATAAACAACTCACTGCCCCTCCTATAGAACTGCTTGTAAGTGCTCCTATAGAACCTGTAAGTTCTCCTGTAGAACGTCGATAGTAGGAGGATGGATGAGAATGATGGAGAATGATGGTTTCAAGGTTTTGGGGTGAAAAGAAGCCTACTTCAGCTAAGTGGATGAGGATGGAATGAAAGAAAAGGTGGTGAAGGAGTTTCGAGGAGGAGTACTTATTTCTTCTTTTAG
>APFE030232595.1:10600-38337 GCA_000404065.3 Pinus taeda | reverse complement strand
GGGGATCTACAAGAGGTCTACAGGAGGTCTACGGGAGGATGCCGAGAGTATTTTTGAAGATTTTGAAGGTGCGAGAGTAGGTGGAAAGGGTAACTAAAGGCTGGAATGATGTGTTAAGGCACCTAGGGTTCACCAAGGATCATTATGAGAGGGAAGGATGGTCAGGAGAGAGGAAGAAATCCTATGGGAGAACGCAGAACACTAAGGCAGATTTAAGGCAAACTTTGGGCAACCTGTAGGGCAAAGATCAGCAAGAGAATATGATGGCTGATAGGCTAACCTATTGTGAGAAGAGATTTTCTATAATATAACTGACAATCAAACAAGGAGATCAAGCAAGCAAGGAAATTAAGTTCATGAAAAAAAACAGAATTTTGCATCAAGCTAATCTATATTATGAGCTATGGAAAGAACTGTTGAAAAGTGTTATAATGAGAGAAAACATGGAAGAAGAATTATTGCAAAGACAGAAATGAGCATGGTGAAAGATATCTACAGCAAAGTATTAAGCTTCTAACAGACTGTAACACTAGAAATCCTATGGAGACGGAAAATTTGTGTTGTTGTGGCAGCAAGAGGGTCTTGGCCTCAGTTATTAGTCCCAAAGGGAGGAAAGGAGGCCAAGTGTTGGACTTCTATATCTTCTGTCTACCACTGTTCAACCTTCCATAGAAAACACAAATGGGAACAACCTTCTAAATCACCAAAAGCAACCTATTCTTAACCATGAAAGAAATTCATCTAACAACAACTAATCCATAAACTAAAACAAAGCATATAAATACAAACAAGAGGAGCGTGGCTGCTTGGATTGGGTCCTAACATAAGAGCTTCAGCCCTCTATGTTAACTCAGTGATAGCTCAAAAAGAATCTCATCTTTATTATCAAAATAGTAATAGTATTACATGAAACTGTCACCAAAAGTAAGCTCGAAGTTGAGTAGAGCAAAAATACAACAAAAATTCAACAAGAATTTGACCAACTCCTAGTGAGGCCTTAGGCCTCTCTACTTATAAAAATGAAGCTTCCAATAGCTTCATAAAAATTACGGAGTCTTGGCTCCCAAAACTCGAGATAAACATAACTTATCCTTGACTTGGTCGGTTGTCTCCTAGTCCATTGATTTGGTTGTTTGTGCTCCAAGCTCCATGAAGGAGAATTCAAAGTGAGGAGTAGTAAATGAGGGGGATTTCCTCCTATAAATCCTCTCCTTTGTCGACTTCGAATTATTGCTACCAATTTTCCATTAAATATTTGACTTTGTCTTCAAAATTCAACAAAAATATTCATTAAACACATATTATACCTCATGACATCATAACCAACCCAACTCACTCCATAAGCATAAATATAATCAAAAACATGTAATAAGCTAAGAGAATGGTTGATTAAACTAAGTTAGGAGGAAAAATGAGCCCATATAGTTACCCATTTATGAGGCTCATCACTTATAGGAGCCCCTTTAGGCTATGTATATAAGCTCCTATAAATGTGGATAGATCTCCCTTCAATGATCTATCTTTTGTTGTGGCTAGGGGACTCTTTTGACTGTGGTTAGGGCATCCCCTTTTGCTACATCCAAGGGCTATTTCAAACCCTTTCAAAACAGTGTATAATATTAGGGCATGGTTGTGTTCAACTAGGGAATGATAACACCTACAACTAGGGTATGATAGGACTACATTAGGGTTAGTTGTCTGGCCTCCTTCATCGTGCTAGATCTCCCTTCTTGGACTACGGTTAGACCACCTCCTATGACTAGGGCATCATCCTCTAGGAATGTGTTTTTCCTTGAGAGATTCTTCTTTCAACTAAGACCCAAAACAAGTGGAGAAGAAGAAATCTCAAGAGATTTCTGTGTTCAAATGACTTGCAAGGCAATTTTATTTATACCAAAACGTGGATCACAAGTGGGGGTAGTATATTTCCTAGCTAACCTTGATGAATTGTCCCATAACACAAATAAATTTATATATCCATAAATACTTATTCGAATTGGATGATCTTTAGATTAATCCTACACCTCTCGATGATAGGGATCCAGGAAAAGTAGCAGCTGCCATTAATAAGATGAACCACATGGAGTTTGGCCCTAGTTGCCAATTTTAACACTCCCTCTCAACTGGGGAGAACTCCATCCACTGATCCTTATGTCTGACTATACTATCTCTGCCATCAGTGCCCTGCATTGCTTTTCTCTTCTCTACTAAACCATGAAGAAGAAGAATTGATCGAGAATGTCTCATACCCGAAGTGAGTTTCATCTGAAGAGAGTGTGTCATATCACTCGTATTGACCTGAAGTCAACTTTATTGATCCCAAACCAATATCACCAGAGAGTGTCTCAAACCAATCATATTGATCGCAGATCAATGGAGGTCATCCTAGCATAAGGAGTATGGTAGATACAATGATGCATACATCAATAGTACTACTATGGTCCCTAACCCCATTCCCCTACTCATTGATCAGATGAGAGGTACTTCCCATGAGTCCCGGACTACATGGGTAGGATGCCTCAATAGGAGAACTAATCATCCTATCCATTGGTTGCCACAAGAGAACTAATCATCCTATCCTGTAGGGGAACTAATCATCCTAGCTCATATTCACCACGGGAGAACTAATCATCCTAGCCCATAGGATAACTAATCATCATGTTCCATAGTTTCCATGGCAGAACTAGTCACCCCATCCCACATGAGAACTAATCATCCTGTCCCATAGCCACCATGAGGTATCATAGGGAAAGGTTGAACTTTTCACCTGGTACGTAGCGCACCACCAAGGGAGGGTGAGTCACCCTATGGTTGTTTGTTTCTCTAGTAAGTACCCTAAGCCCCCCAGAGCTCTCAGGTTTCAGTGCATGCAACATGTAGGACCCTTATACGAAGGTCTCTAAATGACTCCAAGTCATTCGTAAAAATAATAGATTGGACCTTTCGCAGAGGCTTTAACAAATTTTCTATGACCTGTACATCAATCTCAATACGATGGAGCCTCCTTGTTCATCGACTTACCATATCCCATATAAGGTAGTATCTGATGTCTATCTACTAGAGCAATCATTGAATACAATACTCCTCGATAATTGAATCCCCCATGTTTGTCACAAAGGATCACAATGGTATTCATCATGTGTACAAACAACTCACTAATGAGCTTCCACAACCAGGGAACTTCACACGAGATGATACTTGTACCTATGCATTCGGTCTTAGCGGTGCTTATAGCAACCGACTTCTATTTCCTGCTCATCCATGATATTGAAGCAGAATCCAGAGAGAACCAACACTGAGAAGTGCTCTAGCAATCCTCCACACTGCCTACCTAGTCATCATTTGAATAATCATGTAGCTTCATATTTCCAGCAATGTATCTCAATCCATGAGAGATTGTGCCCTAAATATATCTCAGAAGATTCTTAGTAGCAATCTAGTGAGGCTCAACCAAATATGAGCTAAGAATGCTAGCTTCAAAACATTTATACAAACAAAATTTCACCAAGAACATCAATGTACATGAGTTTATGAAACTCAGAGGCATTTCCCAAATCTGGTCTAGCATCACCACCATATAACTTCTGAATGTTAAGA
This sequence comes from Pinus taeda, assembly GCA_000404065.3. Taxonomy (NCBI): domain Eukaryota; kingdom Viridiplantae; phylum Streptophyta; class Pinopsida; order Pinales; family Pinaceae; genus Pinus; species Pinus taeda. Next base: position 34,740 of record APFE030232595.1, on the reverse strand, counting down.
TCCTCGAGGTAGTCACAGGCTTGTAGTTTACCATTCGATATCTGGAATCCAACTCCTTCTTACTTCTACAAGTGAGAGGGTCTGTACCTATCCAAAATAGGTCATTTCTCAGAAGGTTTTGGTATGAGAGGTCTATCATTCATAACCTTGAAACAATGGTTTGGATTGGCTTCACTTTTAGCGAATCTTAGCTTCATCAGATAACTATTAATGCTCTCATATTAGTCCTGGGGTGTTTTACTTCAATCCATAGAGGGCTTTCTTCCACCTGTATACATGAGTTCCCAGTCATGAATCTCAAACCCCTCGGGTTGTTCCAAACCTATGGACCTGCTACATGAGGGGAATGGTCCCCTTGTAAGATTTTCCTTCCGTACATCTTATACATCTGAGTCACCATCTGACTCACATCGATTAGGCCCTCATAAAGTAGATCTCAGGTTCCCCAATGGACTATCCTACCACTTGACACAAATTACCAACCCTGAACCCCTCAATAAAATCATATTTGAAAATTTCATTTTCAAACACGTACCTTTCCATCAATGAATGCCACCTTGTAACCTTTCGCTTCCATTTCCAAAATGGACACCAGGTTCTTCTTGTGATTAGGTACATAAAAGAGATTTTTTAAATGAATCAAGTTACCCTCATTCAATTGAGGGGTAAAAATCACTACACCCTTTCCAGGATAGGTGGCATTAGCTCCAAGTATAATCCCATGGTTCTTTCCATCTCTACCAAATTAGAGAGAGCACCCTTCTATCTGATGAAATTCCTTGAATTTCTATAATCGATGAGCCATACTCCCAAAGAATCGGAAGGAGAGGTTCAATACAAGATAATGCTTCTTTATCTTATCAGAAACAACATTTGATTCTTCATGCCTCGGGTTCCTTTCTTTCTCTGAAGATTCGACCATTTCCTTTGATGACCTGCATAACCTGTCATTCTTTTGACCATTGAATATGTCCTTGAAATGATTGTTATCATCATCAAGTGACATGTCCCTGCCATTTAGAAACTCCTTCGCATAATCGCCAAACTAGTTATTTTCCTTTCCTTCCATCTTGAGATATGGTCTTCCCAATGAAGTGATCTTTAGGTAGGCCATATTTTGCTGCACCATTCTGATAATATTCTCTATTTTGATTTCACCCTCAATGAGTTTGAAGAGGGATGAGGAACCCATTGATCCTTCTGTCCTTTCCCAAATGTCATCGGTGATTTATCTTTCACTCTTGCTTTGGGCATTGTCTTCACCTCAACGCAGATATCATGTTAAATTTAGGTATGTTCTATGTTAGAGCAATTTAGTTCAATTTTCACAGTTAGGTCAATATATTTTCCATATTAGCAATCACATCAGCATTAAAGCAAATTGTAGATAGAACATAATTATAAATCACAAAAGACAAGCTAAGAGAAGAGGACACAAGATGTGGTGCTAGCCAAGGACAAACCCTAATGTGGGGAACCCTTGATCAATTATTCTTATATGTTCTTCAATAGTTCATCAGAGAGAGAGATAGTACATATACATTAGAAGTCAACATATTGACTTATCTAAATAAGAGTAGAGATCTTCTCTACGAAAATAGCATATGAGGTAGTTTATCTGAGCTGAGTAGAAGGCATACTGCTTCCACTGATCCAAGGTGACTCCATCACCATGCTACTCCTCACTGTGCTGCACTCAATCATCATGTTGGACCTCATTACCATGCTACACACATCATACTGCTGCATCATCAAGTTGTACCTTATCATCATACTACGTTATCATCATATTACACCCAACAGTGCTACTCCATAGTGAACCTCACTATGCCCATCATGCTGCATCTCATTGTAGCATTTATTTATCAATGATGCACTACACTTCATCATGATGCCCAACATTATGTATTTTTTGCACTAACAGCATATAGGGCATCCTTCATTATGTAAATACAATCCTATCTAACGGTCATCAAATCCTTGACTGTGGTGTCATGCCCTATGGCCTCACACACAATCTTCATATAGCTTCTAGGCAACACAAATATGATCCTTTATCCTCCAATGATACCTCAACAGACTTGGTCCTAAGCTCCCCTAATTCTACCCTCCCAAATAGCCCTACTTTCTTTCTGAAACAGATTCAGAGGAGTCTTATTTATCCACGTTGAATACTCATTCTAGCTGTTTTTGTCATGTTGTTGCTTTAGTGTAGATTCAGGCCTAATGTATGGACTTGTCACCCTCAAAAAGTAGTTGTAGCTTCCATCAAACCCTCCTTGACTCAGCCTCCTCCAATCAGTCATACTATCCTCTAAACAGACCCCTAAAATAGCCCTCAAATGTCCACGTCGTCTAGTGCTTTCCTTGTTGTAGCTAAGGCTTCCTTTTGGATAGCAAAATAGGGTCTTTAGACTACGGATGGATGACCTTGGATTAGGTCTCTCGAGACTATGAATAAGGCTTTCTTTAAGCAGCAGATTAGGGCGGGTATGGGAAACATATAGGAGCCTCTTTAGGCTACGTATATAAGCTCCTCTAAATGTGGATATATCTCCCTTCAATGATTTGTCTTTTGTTGTGGCTAGGAGCCTCTTTTTATTGTGGTTAGGGCATCCCTTTTTGATGCGTCCAAGTGCTATCTCAAACCCTTTCAAAACAGTGTATAGGATTAGGGCATGGATGTCTTCAGCTAGGGCATTATAACACCTGCAGCTAGGGCATGAGAGGACTGCATTAGGGTCATTTGTTAGGCCTCCTTCACCATACTAGATCTCCCTTCTTGGACTATGGCTATACCACCTTTTGTGGCTAGGGCATCATCTTCTAGGACTGCATTTTTCCCTTAGAGATTGTTCTTTCCACTAAAACCCAAAACAAGTGGGGAAGAAGAAATCTCAAGAGAGTTGTATGTTCCAATGACTTGCAATGCACTTTCATTTATACCAAAACGTGGAGCACAAGTGAGGACAATTTAGTTTTTTGCCGACCTTAACGAATTGTCACATAACACAAATAAATTCATATCTCCTTGAATACTTATCAAAATCGGATGATCTTTAGATCAATCCTACCCTTCTCGATGAGAGGGATCCATGCAAAATATCAACTTCCATTAATAAGATGACCCACATGGAGTTTGGACCTAGTTGCCAATTTTAACAAAATTGCATTGCAAGGAGGAATTCCTTAACATCATAATTACTTGTGAAGTTATTTAGTGTTATTATTTTATTTTTCCTTTATTATTGATCAAGAAATTACCATTCAAAAGAACAAAATAGAGATCATAGTGCACATAAGACAAGAGACACTAGTAATGAGGCTCCAATCTAGGGAAAAACCCTAGAACGGTGAAAACCCAACAAAAATATTTCTCTTATATAATTAGATCAAAATCAGATATCCAATACCAAGACCAAGACCCAAAATTTCCACCAAAAAAATCTAGTCTAGCCATCCTTCAAGTCATTCGCAAAGTCAAAGTCAACATAGGTCAAACTATTCAACCCCCTAAAATTTCACTCCTAAATTTTAGCCTCCATGAAATATCACTCTTGAATATTTAAGACTATAATAAGCTCTTAGAGTAAGAATTCTTGTCATTGAACTTCCTCTACATGTGTGATCTCCTTATGCCCCTTCTATTTCATCTATTTCTTCATTAATTAGATACAAAATAATATAAGATGATTATGAGTTAGTTTTCTTCAAAGTGATCTAAATGTCATGAATATATATTTATCCTGTAGGATAGTTGGAAACGTCTAGATGACTAGTGGAAGCAATTTTGTTGGAATTGATGTCCACTAGCCTAAATGTGATGGAAAATGGGGCTATCATTGATGAGCATACTATTTAAAGATCAAGGGGAGTCTCGTTATCGTTATCGTCTCTAGTAGAGAGCCATCATAGTAGCAAGATGAGGTAACAAGCTAAAATATTGTACCTATGATGGTTAGGTAGACCGAAGGTTTGGAGGCACTTCTACATCAAGATATTAGCTCAAATGCTATTATAGATGGCTTAGTTGGATTGTACTGGAAAATACCTTTCCAACGACATGTGGAAGTATTGAAAAGCATTATGGACCTAAACTTATTTCCAGTCAAGGTTAAGGTGCCCTAAAGTCAAAGTTACAGAGCTAAAATGTGTTAGAGGACCCGTTTCCAAAGGAGAACTTGGTGAATGTGAACATACAGAGAAACAATAATGACTTTTTGATTAGCTGACATGGATACTCCTTTACACGCAAACCTGGTAGAAGAACACCATACATTTCATTGAATGCACAAAGAATAAGGTTGAGATGGGAACATCGAGTGGATGTCGACCTAGCTGTAGCATAGAGGAGTTTTACTGGCGAGTGGAGGACCCACTTTACAATAAATCCCATTAGATAGACCCACAAATAACAATAAGTGTGAAAAGGTGACATATAGGGATGACATTATCTCGATGGGTGCACCCCAGAGGTTTTACAGTACCGTAGCAATAAAAACATTTCCCAGGACACTTAGAATTTCAAAAATGGAATTGGTCGCAAAACACAAGATTCATGACTCCTTAGTCTCTCGTTATGGAAGGTATGTGGCAACATTCTAGTGGTTTATGATGAAATTAGAATGGCATCCATATAGGGGACATGGAATAGGAAAATTCAACATTTCTGGATACCCAAGTGAGCCAAAAATTCATGACACATGGACCACTCGAGAAGTGACATGTGGCATGAGTGTCATCAACATGACCTTATCCCATAGGTTTGGGCCTGAAAGGTTTGAGAAATGTGGATTGAGGAACTGGTGGGCTGATTTGGCATAGGGAAAACATGTCTCTATCACAACACCAACCAATGGGAAATGCATTGAACGAGCTCCCCTGAAACAAATAATTTTGCAAGGCTTACCTTGGATGAAAATAAAGGTGCACTAGGAGAAGGTTGGGTTGCTAGAATAGCGATACATGGAGGAGTATGAGTTGGCATTGAAAAACCATCCTGGAAAGCTCTTGATTGGCTAGTGGCTACAACAGGTGGACCCATGAGAGACATCCTCCTATGGGGGAGACCCTGGAAGGTTGTAAAGGGCAGAACATAAAAGAATTAGGTTAGATGCACCGGGGGGCTAAATTAAGTCACTATGACATGGTTTCATTGTGGAAATAAGACCAAGGGAGCATAAGGTAAATGTGTGGTGTTTAATTCCTTGGGGGTTATAAATCAGAGGGGGCCCAATGATGGTCTATGTGGTGGATTCTCATGTGTTGGTAACCATGGGCCTATGGGATAATATCAAATAAAATTGTGGTGTGGGCAAGCATTTAAATGGTGTATGGGGTTGTAGTTATTTGGAAGGTATGCCATATATGGATTTTCTCCACATTTATGCTTAACGAGAATTGAATAAGTCGGAAGCTATTGTGAATGCATGGTATGAGTGCATAGAATGAGATGACAGAGTCAATGGAAATGGAAATTGATTGTGAGCTCTCAATCAATACAATGAAGGACCACAATGCACAGGAGAAAGTTAATGGACCTTGACTCAAACAAAACCTCTAGTCTTACTTGCACGTCAGGTTGAATTAAATGAGAAATATCGATTGAGGATGAATGGACATTTGAGCATAGCCCAAAGAGGGAATCCTGAAGTACAGTTTGAGCTCCCCGAGAAATTCAAAAGAATGGAAGGTATTTCTAGGGCACAACACTTAACTATGAATTAATTCTCAGCATGGAGAAATGCTCAGGTGCCTATTCTCAGAATTAATGGTGTTGTGATGAGCAGAGGTGCTGCCATATAAAATGATTATTATTTCCTTATTGAGTGTGGGTTGGAGCCTAAAAACCACGGAGTTGGTTCTTCCATTTCATTGGGTATCTTAAGAAATCTTGGGGATTGGTGCCTCGTACAAGTTGGTCCTTGCATCGAATCCATGAATATGGTGCTTTAGTTGGTTCTTTTGGTAAGCTGATTAAGTGTCTAGAAAAGAAGGGAGTGGATTCTTCCTTTTAATGGGTGTTAGAAAACAATGAAAGGGTGTTGGTGTTTTATGTCAGTGGTAGATCAGAAACAAATTTTTGTAATAATGTAGGAGCTCATATTTACATCATATAAAAAAGAATCTTGGGGATTATTTTCTCTTTTAAGGATTTCCACGTTAAACCCTGGTGTTTTATGTTTATGCTTCTCTTGGTGTGCATGTTAATGTGTTGAATCATTAATTTGTTGCACATGTTATGATAATGGTTACTCACATTATGAATGCCATTTATGAATGATAGTATATATTGGCATAAAAGTTAACATTAGCTTAAATATTGATTCACCCATCCTTATCAATATTAAACATTATTTCCAGCAATTTGTATTAAAGTCGTGTTCCTTCAAGAACAAGTTCACCACTTGAAGGTAGATCAAAATAAAATAATGTCTAATCATGTTTGGATAACTCCGTAGACAATTCCCTTTTTAAATGGATCAGACTATGAACTCTAGAGAATTAGAATGGAATCCTATTTAATGGATTTAGAGGTTGATATATGGTGCTCCATAGTGAATGGAGAAGTTAATGATCTTAATGCATAAGCCAATAGGATTATCATGAAAGGGTTATTAGAGCTATATGCTAATAAATTTAGGAATTGTGAGAAAATAAAGAAGATGTTGGATGTTGGCATGAGTGTCATCAACATGACCTTATCCCATAGGTTTGGGCCTGAAAGGTTTGATAAATGTGCATTGAGGAACTAGTGGGCTGATTTGGCATAGGGAAAACATGTGTCTATCACAGCACCAACCAATGGGAAATGCATTGAATGAGCCCCCTTGAAACACATAATTTTGCAAGGCTTACCCTGGATGAAAATAAATGTGCACTAGGAGAAGGTTAGGTTGCTAGAATAGCGATACATGGAGGAGTATGAGTTGTCATTGAAAAACCATCCTAGAAAGCTCTTGATTGGCTAGTGGCTACAATAGGTGGACCCATGAGAGACGTCCTCCTATGGGGGAGACCCTGGAAGGTTGTAAAGGGCAGAACATAAAAGCATTAGGTGAGATGCACCAGGGGGCTAAAATAAGTCACTACGACATGGTTTCATTGTGGAAATAAGACCAAGGGAGCATAAGGTAAATGTGTGGTGTTTAATTCCTTGTGGATTATAAATCAAAGGGGGCCCAGTGATGGATTAAGTGGTGGATTCTCATGTGTTGGTATCCATGGGCCTATGGGATAATATCAAATAAAATTGTGGTGTGGGAAAGCTTTTAAATGGTGTATGGGGTTGTAGTTATTTGGAAGGTGTGCCATATATGGATTTTCTCCACAGTTATGCTTAATGAGAATTGAATAAGTCGGCAACTATTGTGGATGCATGGTATGAGTGCATAGGATGAGATGACAGAGTCAATGGAAATGGAAATTTATTGTGATCTCTCAATCAATACAATGAAGGACCACAATGCACAGGAGAAAGTTAATGGACCTTGACTCAAACAAAACCTCTAATCTTCCTTGCATGTCAGGATGAATTAAATGAGAAATATCACTTGAGGATGAATCGACATTTGAGCATAGCCCAAGGAGGGAATCCTGAAGTACAGTTTGAGCTCCATGGGAAATTCAAAAGAATGGAAGGCATTTCTAGAGCACAACGCTTGACTATGAATTAATTCTCAACATGGAGAAATGATCAGGTGCCCATTCTCAGAATTAATGGTGTTGTGGTGAGCAGAGGTGCTTCCATATAAAATGATTATTATTTCATTATTGAGTGTGGGTTGGAGCCTAAAAACCACAGAGTTGGTTCTTCCATTTCATTGGGTATCTTAAGAAATCTTGGGGGTTGGTGCCTCCTACAACATGGTTTTTGCATAAATCCAAGGAGTTGGAAGTTGGTCCTTGTATCGAATCCATCAAGTTGGTGCTTTAGTTGGTTATTTTGGTAAGCTGATTAGGTGTCTAAAAAAGAAGGGAGTGGCTTCTTCCTTCTAATGGGTGTTAGAAAACAATGGAAGGGAGTTGGTGTTTTATGTGAGTGGTAGATTAGAAACAAATTGTTGTAATAATGTAGGAGCTCATATTTACATCATATAAAAAAGAATCTTGGGATTCTTTTCTCTTTTAAGGATTTCCACGTTAAACACTGGTGATTTATGTTTATGTTTCTCTTGGTGTGCATGTTAATGTGTTGATTCATTAATTTGTTGCACATGTTATGATAGTGGTTACTCACATTATGAATGCCATTTATGAATGATAGTATATATTGGCATAAAATTTAACATTGTCTTAAATATTGATTCACCCCCCCTTATCAATATTAAACATTATTTCCAGCAATTTGTATTAAAGTCGTGTTCCTTCAAGAACAAGTTCACCACTTGAAGGTAGATCAAAATAAAATAATGTCTAATCATGTCTGGATAACTCCATAGACAATTCCCTTTTTAAATGGATTACACTATGAACTCTGGAGAATTAGAATGGAAGCCTATTTAATGGCTTTAGAGGTTGATATATGGTGCTCCATAGTGAATGGAGAAGTTAATGATCTTAATGCATAAGCCAATAGGGTTATCATGAAAGGGTTATTAAAGCTATATGCTCATAAATTTAGGAATTGTGAGAAAATAAAGAAGATGTTAGATATAATACAATTTCTATATGGAGGATAAAGTTGTGAAACAACAAAGGAGGTTGATGAACCTTGGTTCTCAAGCAGTGAATTTGGATCTATGGAGGTTGTTTCCAATGAGAGGAAGAGAAGGAAGATGGGAAATAAAGCATCCAAGAGGAAACATGCTCAAAATATTGAAGATATTATTTCAAATGTGCTAGTTTTTATTCACCACAAAGGTGAAGGAGAAGACTTGGACAAGAGGACAAGATGCTCGGAAGGTATCCTATTGACATGTAAGGTGAATCATTATCTGTTATTAGCAGTGAAGGTAGATATATCTTAATAGAAATAGTAGAAGAAGATACCTCTAAGGAGGAGAAAATAATGTTTGATGGTGTGAATGAAGAAATATTCCATGAGTGTCCATCAACAAGAGAAAATGAATGCATTCCTTGCAGCGACGAAGAAGTAGTACTTATCATAACTGTCAAGGATTCTAGAGACATAGAAAGGGGCCTATATCCTTGTGATTATTTTTCTAGGACATTTGATAGTGATGAAAATGATATAGATGAAAAGATTTACTTTATGAAGAAGTTGACCGCTTCTCTAAAATCATCAAGGATATTGCATCAGAAAATAAAAAGAAAAATCAGTAGGTGCAAGAATACAAGCTTCAGAATCATGATTTAAACAAAAAAATTGTTAATTTGAATGCTCAATAAAGGGAAGTGAACATATTGAATGAAAGTTTGGCAAGTCAGCTAAATGATAGAGAAGCCTATTATGAGAGACTACGAGTTGAAGTAGTATCATTGAGACATGACATGTAAAGGAAAAGCAAAGAGTTTTTTGGATTACAGAATCCTAAGGAGAGAACAAAGGTCTTGGATGAGATGCTTGTTAAGCGGAGATCCACTCTCATCAAGGTCATTATAGGATTCAAGAAGGAATCAAGCTCCAATCGAACATAATCAGTTGAAGGTCCTAACAAATTTAAAGGAAAGGAAGTTGTTGGACAAGAAAAATAATGAGGAAGGAAGCAACAACATGAGAAGAATCAACAATAATGAAATATCACGCAACATCAGAGGAAGCAACAACAACATAGAAATTATCAAGGTAACAAATCATACAGCCATTGAGGACACATGACGAGCCAAAATAGGTCCTTTCCTCCTCAGGAAAAAATGTCTCAAGGAAAGGGTGTCTTCAGCTATTCAAATGTCTTTCATGTTTATTTATTTTCTTGAAACAATTATCGGCATATGGCCATAGATTATAGATGGTATGTAAGGAATCAAGAAGTGTTGAGTGCATGCAATCCAAGAATGCATAAGTTGACTTAAAATAAGCGTGGTGGAAGTAATGTAAGTTTTAACAAGAATTCTATCAAGAATATTAACTCCTTTTTCCCATTCCTAAGCCATGTTGAATGCTACAATTATGAAAACTTTACACACAAAGGAGAAAGGTGGGGATATGAAGAAATAAGGAAACCTAGTCAAAGTTTGCATGCAAGTGAAAAAAATTAGGCATCGAGGATGAGAAGAAATGGAGAAGAAAAGGAATACAAGTTTTTCTTAAGTGCTTTATGTCAAAATGACATGCTGAGAAGAGGAAGAAATAATTAAGGAGTTGATTTTTCACTAAAGAAAAATCAGTGAAAAATGAAAAGAGATAACCCTCATGTTTCAGTAGTGAATCCCTCTATAATTAACAACTACAATGATGGAAAGTCTCAAGTGATGAATTGGAATAGTAGACTAAATAATTCAATCATGGAGATGAAGAAGATGGGCAGTGAAAAGTCAATTTGGGTGAGGAAAGAAGAAAGCAATGAGAAGTTACCTCTAGCCATTTGTAGCCAAGAAAAGGCCCAAAAATGGGAAAAGGAGAAGCTAGAAAGAAATGCTCATATTTGGAATCGGCCAATGAAATTGCGGAGGAAAAAGCAGGACTCTTTACTCAAGGGAGTTGATCGTTTGTTTCTCTTGAGTGAAAGAAGAAAATGGCCTCAATGGGGCAAAGTAAGTTAGATGAAGTCATCATAACGTTTATAAAGATGGATGTATTTGAACATCAGAGGTATGAGTAAGTCCCTATGCTGATTACAAGAATAAAAGGGTTTACTGTGAATGTATTAGTATTGCAAAAAAATAGAAATAGTAGCCAACATGGTTGCAGGGGGAGTACACAACAATACCCTATGTTGTGGAAGAAGAGGTGCTAGAACAAAAGTGTGGAATGAAAAAAGGCCCACAGTGAAGTTAGGTGAATAGTATTAGTCCCCATTCATATGCAAGAAGATAGATGCAGAAGAAATGATACCATTGGCTTAGGCATAACTGGTTTAGTAAGAAGCAACATGAAATAATTTCCAACCTCAGGAAGAAAGATTTCATAGGAAATGGAAGGTTTTCATATTGTTATAGCATCATTTAGCACTCCTCTAGACTTGATGCTCTTATATGGACTTGGACAACTGTTTCCCATGAAAAATTGTTCTTATATAGCAAAATTATTTCAAGTTCCATACATGACTCTTCCCACACTAAATCATATATATATATAGGTCCTATAACTCTATACTCGCATATATTTTTTAAAGTATGCAAAAATAAAATATAATGTTATTTTTCAGGCATGGTTCATGGGATTTACAAGAGCCTACCTAGAGGAGCCCATAACAAAACTAGATTAGTTATTTTAGGTGGTATATATACACCCCTTGGGTAGGCCTAGATGACATAACAAAAAGGCTATGGACATTATACCCATTTTTCTCCTAGATCAAGTCCGATTTTCCCATGCCTCCTGCACTCTTGGTCTCTATCGAAACCCTGGTTTTGTGTGTAGAGTGCTCATCATCTTGATAGCATCTCCTTGCACTTGTTGGAGAGTTGAAATAATCTTATTTAATTTCAGGTTTTGAGTTTGATCATGCGTAGCAATCTTGTGTTCATGAAATACAATAAGTACAAGCTTTGAATGTCTCGTAGCTTTCAATTCGTATCACTATGTCAGTTGGCAGTCTAGGTTCATATCAAGTAACCTTTTTTGTAAGTGAGCATTTCTATTTCAGTAGGAGCCATAAGATTATGGGTGGTACAATATCCAATTTGTTTAAATTTCTTGGTGCAATTGATATTATTTATGAAGCAGTACATATTTGTTGGAGTAACATCATCTCAGGGGGTGAAATGTTGACGGTTAATATGCTCAAGAGAAGCACGGACTTAGCAACAGAAGAAACAGTGGAACAATAAGCCCAAATGCATCACTAATGGTTGGTATTTTCATGTAGTATAAATGCCATGAGTATCCATTTCATTTTACTTGGTACAAAATATGCATTGGTAGAGAGAGTATTCAACTGGCAACCTAAGACATTCAAAACTAGAGAAATTTAAAGAAGAGGTAGTATATGTTTAGGGAGCGCATATGATTTATGTAAAGTTCCTAAAGAAACAAGAATATATACAAGAAGACGGAAGGACATATGTCACTAATGTCTTGTTTTTCATGTGTCCTTTCCCATGAGCATTCTAATTGGGTTTGACTGGAGGACTTTAAGTGCCTCACAAAGAGATATCATCTCTTGAATATAATTCTACAAAGAATAATTCACATCAACAGTTGGAGTCTCAGTTATTGATTGAAAGGGGAATAATAAACAACATATAGCCCTTTACCATTGATGTAAAAGGGGGACAATACATTGTGGTGGCCCACACAAGGAGAGAAAGAGATAAGTGCCACATGCAAGTATAAGTGTGGAAGTACCAAGAGGATTGGCTATTAATGTGAAGAATACATGGGGTGTTTCCATCAATGCCAAAGGGGGAGACTGTAGGATAGTTGGCATTGTGTGATGACTAGTGGAAACAAGTGTGTTGGAATTAATGTCAACACAATGAGAATTGAGGTTGGTGACATTAGATGTTCACATTGATGTCCACTAGCCTAGTTGTGATAGAAAATGGGGCTAGCATTTATGTGCATAGTGTGTCAATCTCAGTGGGAGTGGCATGGTTGTTGTTGTGTCTGGTAGAGAACCATCATAATAACATGATTAGATAAGATGCTAAAATATTGTAGCTATTATGGATAGGGAGACACAAGCTTTGGAGGCATTTCAACATTAGGAGATTAGCTCATATTCGAGTCAAAGTTAAGGTGCCCCAAAGTCAAAACTATAGAACTAAAAAGTGGTAGAGGACCCTCTACTGGAAATTTAGTTTGGCAGTGTTAACCAAATGTAGTAGAATATTTTAGCATATGTGGTAAACGAGAACCAAGAGGACGTGTCCAAACAGAGCAATAGTGGGGATATTTCTATTGGCCAGCATGCTTGTTGTAGATCTAACCCAAGATATTATAGATCTAATAAGAAAATATAAGATAATGCAAATAAACCAAGAAAGAATATGAAATGAATCTTTATTATCAAACCCTTATGGTAGAGCAACACCATGCATTCATTCCTTAAGGAAGGAGAATACTCCACAAGCCATATTCTTGTTCATACAAGAATACTTCTCTTCATATCTCTCCATGTGGAGTCTCTAGCCTCTATATAGGCCTCATACATACAATACCATGCATTATTACCATGGTTTCCTCATACCATCAACTAATTCCATGGGCCCCTTACATTATTATTAACTACTTGTGGTCTCTTGCATGACATTGGTTAACCACCTTATTTATTACTATGGCCCATCCCATTATTACATTATTACCTTGGGTACCTCCCTTGGTACCCCATATTACCCCCCCAGGTATATAACATTCTAGCCCCCTTAGCATGTTTCATCCCCGAAACATGGGAAGATCACAAATAATAAGATCTACTCAAAAGAGTAGTCCACTGGTACCATGCATGTGCATCTAGCCATGCAAGAGAATGGTGAACCCTCGATCTCACTGGTGCCTCGCTCGCTTGAGATGGAAGTTGACCGTGGTAACTCTTCTGTGTTGATGTGTAGTAGGTGGATCATCTCTCCTTTGTATCCGTCATGGGACTACTTGGTTTCCATCTTGATGGTTGTCTTGCGAGGTGATGTGGGTGATGATATGTTGAAGTTTTAACCCACGATGGCTTTTGCTTGACTTCACCCTGCTGTGGTGCCTATTGTGGTGTCTTCTTTTTCAATATGACTTCAACCACTAAGCCCTCCTCTGATGTATCATCACCTGTAACCTTTCCTTCTGCAGCCTCTGTTTGTGTTTGATTGTCGATCATCAAAGGCTCATCATCTGATATGTCAGTCCCTTGAACATCTTCTACTTCTACCTCCATGTGCTCTACCTGTTTATGGATGGAAATATTCTGTAATGTAATTTTCTTCTTGTTATACCATAGCTTCAGGAATTTCTTCTGTACATTAATATTGATAGTACCCATGGATTCCATCCAAGGATATCCCAAAACAACCTCCATATTATCCATCTCTGAAGCATAAAAATCACCATTCAACACATATTTATCAATCGAAATCTTCAAATCCTTTTACACTTGAACATCCTCATCATCCACTTGTGTATTTTCAATGTGTTTTGTTGGGACTTGCAATTTTTTTGCCAAGTTGACATTTATGAGATTTTGCTTGCAACTCGGATTTATAGACACCATGATCTTCTCCTTTTGAATCAATCCATGAATCTGTAATAAGGATATACCAGTAGGAATTAACCCCTTATGTGTCTCATTCTCCTTTTTCCTAGCCTGAGACCATTTGTCCAAAAGGACTTCTTCAAATTCGGCATCTGAAATTTTGTTCAACCGGTCGTAGTCAAGTAATAATTTCCATTTTTGAGCCTCACCTCTCATATTAGACAGCATTTGAAACTTCCAAAAATTCTACGTTGTCCCATATGTGGACTTGTATCTGTGTATGAATTCTTCAATAGTAAGACCATCATCTTTTCCTGTAAAAAATTCCTTGCTAGAAGCCATGAAGGTTTGAAAAAATTCACTTACTTGGCTAAAATTTGAAAATGTCACAGTTTCGTCAATATTGCTCAGAATCTCCATTATAACCTATTTTTGGAAATGGAACAACCATTCTGCATCTACCCATGTGTTAGAAATCCCGATTCAGACACTGGAATTTCAAATCTGCGCTGCTACTCTCTCGCCGTCACCCAAAATTTCTGCAAAAACTAGCTGATTTTAAATCAGCGATATCTCCCTCATCCGGACTCCGATCCAACTAATTTTTTTTTTTGAATTTGGGTATTTTTCCACAAAGAATCAAGATTTACAATTATATTTTGTAGATATTTCACCAGGACATCTAGATCTGCACTGCAAACTCGCTGCCCTGAAAAATTATCTGCAACCCCACAGATTTTTAAATCAGCGATATCTCCTTCATCCGGACTCCGATTTGACCGATTTTTTTTTGAAATCAGTTATTTTTTCATAAAGATATAGATCTGTAATTAGATTTTGTAGATCTTGAACCAAAATGTACACATCTGATCTGCAAACTCGCCGCCCTTGAAATCCTACAAAAAGTAAAAAAAAATTCTCTACTTTTGTGGCCAAGAAAGTGCTCTGATACCACTTGTGGTAGATCTAACCCACGATATTATAGATCTGATAAGAAAATATAAGATAATGTAAATAAACCTAGAAATAATATGAAATTAATCTTTATTATCAAACCCTTATGGTAGGGCAACACCATACATTCACTCCTTAAGGAAGGAGAATACTCCTCAAGCCATATGCTTGTTCATACAAGAATAGTTCTCTTCATATCTCTCCATGTGGAGTCTCTAGCCTCTATATAGGCCTCATACATAGAATACCATGCATCATTACCATGGTTTCCTCATACCATCAACTAATACCATGGGCCCCTTACATTATTATTAACTACTTGTGGTCCCTTACATGACATGGGTTAACCACCTTATTTATTACTATGGCCCATCCGATTATTACATTATTACCTTGAGTACCTCCCTTGGTACCCCATATTACCCCCCCAGGTATATATCAATGGATCCCCCTTTACATGAAAATCCGACTAGAGTACCATGAAGGTGTCATTGAGCACAAAAAGAGGGAGTTTGAGATGGCAACATCAAGTAGACATGGAACTAGGAGTAGCAAAGATGAGTTTGATTAGCTAGTAGAGGATCCAATTTACTTGCAAGCCTGACATATAGACCCTAAAATCATTATAAGTACATAAAGGTGAGGGTAAAGGATGATGAATGCTAGGGATGACATCATGCTGGAAGGTGCACCCAAGAGGTTTCACAAAAATGCAATGAGAGATAACTTTCCGAGGACCGTCATAATTTGAACAAAGGAATTAGTCACAAAACACAAGTCCTATAACATCTTTCTCTTTCCTTACAAAAGATATGTGGGATCATGATGGTGCTTGATAATGACATCAACATAACAATAGTATAGGGGACACATGGCAAGTATATTAGCCATTTTTGGGGACGCATGTGGGACAAAAATGGTTGACACATCGACCACTCTAGAAGTGACATGTGGCATAAGTGACATTAGCATAATGTCATCTCGTAGGTTTGAGCCCAGAAGATTTAACTGGTGGGCACAAAGGAACCAACATATGGACTAGGCTTCAATTAGACTAGTCATTTTAGAGCATAGGGTAATGAAAAATGCACCAAGTCGACCGCATGAGACATGTAAGCCTAAAAAAATTACTTTGGAAGGAAATGAAGGTGCACTAGGAGAAGGTTAGGTCGTTGGAGAAGTGATACATAGATCATTATGAGTTGGTATTGATATCTCACCCTGAAAGGCTCTTGATATGTTGTTGGCTACAATAGGTGGACCCACTGGACATGTCATCCTGTAGGGGAGACTCTAGAAGGCTTTAAAGGGGAGAATAGAAAAGCATAGAGTTAAAGCTTCTAGGGGGCTAAGGTAAAGCCCCATGACATGGTTCCATTTCCAGAATATGACCAAGGTGACATAAAGGTGAGTGTGTGTAGTTTAAGCCCTTTATGGCTATAGCTCAAAGGGTACCCAACGATGGTCTAAGCGATAGTTTTTCATGTGTTAGTGACCATGAGCCTACAAGATAATATAAAAGAAACTCACACTAGAGGCAAGTGTTTAAGGATCATATTGTTTAGAAGTTATTTTGAAGGTGTGCCATATGTGGCATGGTGCCACATTTTTCGTTAATGGGTACTGAAAAGTCAGAAACTATTGTTCATGCCTGGTATCAGTGCACAAGCTAAGACGATGGAGTCAATGGAAATCATAATTTTCATGAGCTCTGAATCAAGAGAGTGAAGGACCATGATGCATAGGAGAAAACCAATGGAGCTTGACTCAAACATAGACAAGGGACCTTTGATATTCCTCGCATGCAAAGATGAATTAAATGAGAAATATGACCTAAGGAAAAATGGATATTTGACCATAGGCGAGAGGGGCCATGTTGAAGTTCAAATTTATCTCTATGGGAAATTAAGTAGAATGGAGAGCCTTAATAGAGAAAATTGTTATTGTGAATTAATTCTTGACATTGATAAAGTCTGAGGTTCCCATTCTCTGAATTAATGGTGTTGCAGTGAGAAAGTAACCAGATGTAACAATAATATGGATAGGCATGCAAAAGGTACACTTTCATGAAATATGGGAAGACATCCCTAAATGCACCGTTGAGCAGTGAAATTATACAAAATGCAATATCATTTTGCATGTAGAAAAGGAAAAAAACCACGGATTTTAGTTGTGCAATGGGGGGGATGCAATATAGTCGAGATGACTAAGTAGAGATCTCAGTAAGTGAGAATTACTAAGCAAAAAGGGAAAGAGTACCAATTCCTATATTGCTATGTGAGGGAAAGGGATCTTGTGGAATAGAAGTAGACGAGCGTTGAGCATATGCTATTCAAAATAAAGGAATAAGAGCAGAGATTTGTATGTGAGAGTGTATCACGTTGTAGAGTGGAAAAAGTGTTGTGTTGGATGAGTATGAATGAAGCATTTTGAGAAGAATATAAGGTCAAATGCAATGTGCTACTACAAATTGATCAGAGGACATAGAAAGTTGCATGGGCCAAAGGAAGACGATAACATAGAGTTGAAAAGAAGTAGAGAGGTTGTCATATACAATGAGTATTAGTTATTTATGTGTGTGAGTTGGAACCAACAAACCAGGTAGTTTGTGCTTCCATCTCAGTTGGTATTTGAAGAAATATTAGGAGTTGGGGCCTCTTGCAATTGGGTGCTTCCTGTGAGTGGTGGCTCACAAATTAATTGATGAAATATAGTAGGAGCTCATATTTATATCAAATAAAAAACAATCCTAGGTGGTTTTTCTCTCAATAGGGTTTCAACATTAAACCTTGTTGTCTTTTTTACATGTTACACGTAGTGTGTGTGTTGATTCATTCATTTTTGCACATGTTATGATATTTATTTCTCACATTATGAATACCATGTTTGATGATAATATAAATTGAAATAAAAGTTAAAATTAGACTAAATATTGAGTCACCACCCAATCTCTTAGTATTTGACATTATTTACAACATATCCCAGAGGTCAAATAAGTGGCTCTTGGAATCCCAAGCTAACTTGTTCCCAAGGAGGGTCGACATGTACATTTTGGTGGACTTTGACTTAATAAAAAATTGTTTTCTTGTTACAAATTTCCATATCGGACATGACTCAAGTAAATTTTCTTTGACTCAAAATAATTTATTTTTGACTCTTTTTACTCTTATTAGAATCAAGAATATTCTTTGACCAAAAATAAATAATAATAACAATAAATTAATTAATTATAGAAATTACATGTTATTACATTATGAATACTCACACTAGTTACATTTTCAACCCTAAGGAGCGAGTGACTCTTTGGGTTGGAATCTAGAACTTGCTAAGGTGGAATTATTAAGGTAATTGCATAGAATTGGAGGAATCCTAGTTTAGTGACCCTTGGTGGGTCCATTTTTTGCTTCATGACCATTAATTTTGGTGGGAAATTAGTTTGGAGATGGTTGGTGAGACTTGGTTTTTCCTACGGCACTGATTATGAGGTTATTTGGTTTGCGATGAGAATCACCTGGACACTACATTGTAGTACAACTCCTAAAGCTACAGGTTGTGACCATTGTTTATGATAGTAAGGTGCTCAAGAAGCTGGGCACCACTGAGGGGCTTGGTCTGTTCCACTTGAGTGTAGGTGAAGGGAAGATGAATCTATGGTTGGAGGCTAAGGCTACTAGGTTACTGCCTTGACCTAGTTTTTTACGTTGTTCATTTTATAATTGTAGCCTGTGGAGTTGTAATGTTAGCTCAGCGGTGACCTGTGGTGAAGACTAGGAACCACACAATATATGGTTGGGTGGAACATAAAGAGTCCATGCCAATTGGCTTCCAATTATCATACAAGTATTTATGATCCACGTGCCATGATTTATGTGTTATGTTGAATTTATGTCCATTATGATAAAATCATAGCATCGAGGTTTTAGTTAATTATGGTTATAATGTACTTATTTATGTTTTGTTATGAAATCTTTATATTTTATGTTCAATGAGTAATTCTCTCATGGCATGTAGTACTCCATTCATGCTAATCATATTTTCTAGGCATGTGGGAAATTTATGTTAGTTCATATTTCATTAACTTCCATAGTTCAATTAATCAAGTTTTAAGAAGTATTGTTTATGTCTCATTGGCTAGCTAGAGCCCATGTGATTTAAGCCATTTTGTCACATCTCGTCAATGGGACTTCAAATAGATCCATCATCATCCGTTGACCCCTTCTTTATTATCCTTGAACAAATCTCTAAGCATGACTCATTCAAATCAATGAGTTTCTACTTGAAACCACTTTGTTTTAGGAATTTTAAGGACCAATGCACCCTGGCCCCTTACTGTCCGGTGTTGACTATCAGGTTTCCCCACTTTTCACTTGCATTGATCACCAGAAGGTTGCTTAGTGTTGTGGGTGCACTGATTCTAGAAATTCTAGAAGACAAAAAAGAATCCCAAAGATTCATCTTTCAGAGGTTTCCAAGATCTGTTGTAACCATTTACCGTAGATTCAAGTCCCAAATACTACCATGACCTAACTTCGAGTTTCCGTATCCTATCCCTCGAGCTCACCCTCCCAATTAGGTTAGATCTCAAGCCATATTGGTAAAAGGATAAGAATTCATGAACTACCTCGTTCATCTATATATTTACTCTCATCCATAGGCACGGGGTTGGCTTTTGGAGAGTGATTCTACCCTTATGTTGTTGTTGTGAGAGATATATTTCGATGTGTTAGGAAAATTAGAGGTAAAATTTGTGAAAGGGAAAGGACAAGTCAACTTGGAGGACCTCTTCTACAAGATCGACACTTGTTTCTGGTTGTAACTCACTCCATTTCTATTAATGTAAAGAGTTATTTGTTTTCCTATATAAGATGTTATGGTTTCATATATTTCAATACCATGTTTAACTATCGAATAGGATCATTAAATAATGTCGCAAAGATTATGTGGATTGTTGGCCTGTGTTATTTGATTGTGCAAGTTCTAATTATAGCGATCCGAGTTAGGATTGTAGCATTCAATCCAAGGACAAAGTGAAGCATATGATATATTCTAGGTAGGCTTCATCTGATTATCTATTTACTTTAAGGAAAATGTTAGTCCCTTTGTCTCTATGTTGTTCTAGGTTAGTCCACCAGGCATAGGGAAGATACTTATGTTCTTAGTCCTAGATTTTGCATAAAAAATTGGCGACCATACTGAGGAATAAAGTATTCCCCTGGTGGTTTATTTATGCATTGTTCTTTTCTTACCTCTTCTTTAGATATTCACCATATTATTCGCTCAAGAACAGACATATGTATACCTTCCATTGACTATCAATTGCAATCCTTGTGTCATAACTTTGCATCCCTAGACCAATGCACACTCTGGTCTTGTGATAGATCATTTTTCCCTAGCTGACTCTTCTTTGTGCTTGCGTTAAATAGCATTCATGCCTCCTTTCGAGCTACGTTGGCCCCTGTTCATCAATAAGTTTTCTTTTGTCTATATTTTCTATTGATTAGCCTTGTTCCAGTTGCTCTTCCTTAAGTCTTTGAGCGTCTTTTGGTCTCTCTGAAGCTTCCATTTGGTTTTCTTTCATTTTTAGTACCTTTGGTAAGGATTTGTTTAAATATTTTACTTTGTTGTTATCATTAGGTCATTTGAAAACTTATTTTGTGTGATCATTGAGTACTTACATAAATATGTGTTCTATTCATCATTTTGAAAAGCTTGTTTGAATAAGTGATTAGACTTTTCATCTTAGTTTTCTTGATTTTGGAAAATCAAGTGACTTGAAAAGAAAATTATTTGCATTGGAATTTAGGGTTTTTTGTGTGCATCAATGTTTGAACAAATGCATTTAAAAGGGAATTATATTTTGCACATTGTTTACTACATACTTTTTGTCTCTTCCCTTAGATAGATTTCATTAAATGAGAAATATTTTATTTCCACATGCTAGCTTGTATTTTATGATATTCATGTGACATTCGCATTGAATCCCAAAATTGAAACTTAATTCATGCTAAACATTAAAATTTATTGAATCAACCAAAGGAAAATTTGTAACATTAATGCAAAAAATTAGAGGTATAGGCTATAGACGTGTTGGGGTGTCGTTAAACTTAGGATATTTCATTCTTTCCCATCATTGTATCCTAGGGGTGAAATCCCATTCAACATATGTGAGTGTATACGATCATTCTCCACATACCTGTGGATATATTGGACAATGCTCCACACATGTAAGGTATACGGGAATGATATTGTTGAATGGTTATGCATTAGAACATACTACTATGGAATACACTTCCATGTACTATTCAATATATTTTGGAATTCCCCTTTAGGTTGCTATAGTTGCCATAGGTAACCAATTCAGTCGCCTTGTGTACCCTAATACAATGAACACAACATTCAAAAAGATTTCTTGCACGTATGTTAAGTCCATGGTTTGCCAGGGTGTATATTGTAGTTCATAATTTCTTAGTAATACTTCATGCCTAGATTACCCTCTTCTTTATGTTAATTTCTAATCTTATCCAACGTGGAAGAATGAAATCCCCTGCTTTCTCATTCTTGTAGAATGAAAAATAAGTGTCCTCTTCCATGAGAGGCTACTCTTAACCATTGTTAGAAGCATATGAAGATATAAACTATCGAATCAGGAAATTTGGGAACTACTTCTCATCCTCCTCCTGAATCTGATCATCCATAATTGTCTTTCCCTTTGAGTATTTATACCAAGATTGCATCTAATATTGTTGGTGAATCTAACACAATAAAAACAAAATTCCATGAAACCTTATTGCCTAAGGTTATTGAACCTAAATTTCTTTAGTCGGAAACACCACTTCCTGAGGTTGTTTAACCTGAGGAACCTCAACTATCCTCACCTATCACTTCAATCCCTTCTGCTTATTTTCCTTTGTCTTATACAGAAACTCCAACTGTATATCTTGGACCTGTTAACACCCAGGTTGTCCTCTTTGACTCCCAAGAGGATACGGCCGGGGTAACCACTAACCAACTTTGGGCTGCAGCTTCTAGCCCAGCTGCAGTCAGAGAGGGCTCTCTCTATGTGGTATGGTCACTGCTTGCAGTGAAGGTTTTAGGCTAGGTAGGATATGTGTTTTTGGTTGTTGGAATGTTTGGTTGGGGAGGATGCTTCTGATATCTCTTAGGCTCTGTGTTCAGGAAAACTAGTCCATTGGGCAATGGGGTCTTTGAGTGCTGTTCCCTTGATATCTTGACTGAGATGCAGATGTGTTTGCAGGGCCTATAGGTATACTGTAAGACAACGCGTAAAGACTGAGTGTGAAACAATGAACAACTAATCAAAGAGCATTTAAGAATTCTTTACTTGAGCTGACTGGTGTGAAAGAAACGAGGTGATATAGTATTAAAGGTGGCACTTAAGAATCAGTCTTTAAATACTATAGCTGAAGAAAACATAAAGAATGACTAAGATTGAGCTCAGGGTATTTCAGATATTAAATCCTGCAACTATTCTTCTTCTTAGCCATTTGGTTTTGAGCACATGAATAACAGTGAAAAAACACAACGGAAAAGTGACAAACATACATGTAACAGAGGGCAAATAGAAAACTTATTGTTCCATGGGATACACTGGAATCCTGTAAACGCAAACCATACACCAGCAAGCCATCATGAAAGACAATATTTGGAGAAATCCCATCACCATTTGTATTAGCAGTCTGAACATTTACACCATGAGAGTATCAGAAGAGATAATGAGGTTCTTCTTACATCCGGCGTCCAACCCCTCTAAACAAAAACGAGGGGGAATATATAGAAGTTCCCTATACAAAAATCCCTCAGGAATTAGGTCATCTGAGAGGAAAAATCCCTTACAGTGGTACAGAGAAAGTAGATGAAAATTTATTACAAGTGTACAAGTTTCTTTAAAGCAATTAACTCCTGACAAGATAACTTGTTGACCTTCAGACACTACGGGGTTAACTTGTGCAGTTTTTCATTAAATATGGTGCTGAAGTACTCTGTCATTTCTGATTTTCTGTATCTTTCTTGCTCCTGTTGCCTGTACCTGCTGATGTTGATGCTGTGTACCTGTGCTGAGTGGGCTCAGCGTCTTCATGCCTGTTGTGCTGACTTCAGCCACCTGTAAGCTCAAATGGAAATTATGCTGCAATAGTTTCCTTCTTTAGCTTTGATTCAAAATTAGCCTCACCAGGTCCTGCCACGTTTCTGGATGGGGAAGCTGGTGCTTCAAAATTGCCCCAATGGTCTCATCAGCCTCTGTGTACTTGTAAAAATTTGGAGGCTTGTCGAACAGATGTGCCACCTCATTTTTAATGAAAAAAGATTATCTAATTTATCAAAAAGGCCTCGTCCTGTTAATGGGCCTGCTGTAGATGATCCTGGAGCCTCAGCAATCTGCATGGCTGAAACAGCACTCAATCTCTTAACATACTTCTCATAAGAGAGGAGCCTTCCTGCCTCTTCCAAACTGGGGAGCCCTTTGTCCTGTAGGGCTGTAAACCTGTTCTGGAACTTGGCTATGTCTGCCTGCATGTCATGCACCCTCCTGTCCAGAGTCTGAATCAAATTTCTCATTGTTGTGGTCCTCTTTATCATGGAGATAGTTTCAGTCCTGTTATCGATTCCCATTTGGATCAGCTGAGAACTATTCCTATAATTCAAAATTTCTATCATCCTAGGGGCAATATCTGCCATATTGCCCAGCTCATTTCTTGCTCTGTAAAGCTCCTTCTTTGCCTTGCCTATGAGCCCTATCTGCTCATAAATGGCCACAATGAACTCCCACTGATCAGTGACCTCTTGCCCGATGGCAGTCCATATCATCTGTTTTGTTTCTGCAATCACTTCCTCAAAATTGAGCTTTTTCTCTAGCTCTGCAATGGTCTTCCTCAAGGCCTTTACCTCCCTTTCCCTCTCTGCCACAGTCATCTTTGATTT
>APFE030232595.1:0-10590 GCA_000404065.3 Pinus taeda | reverse complement strand
CATGGTCCAGATTAGACTGTTGGGCCATCCATCAAAAGTAAGTTCATGTAGAAACTGAGACCGGCATTAGTCCTTTCTGAGGAAATATGTGATCTTTGCATCATCAAAGCAGAGCATATTTGGACCTTTGATCTCCAATCATGAAATATGAAACCTATTGGTATAGGTATCTAACAGGACCCGATGATGAACCTCTTCCATATGGTCTTGTGAGTATTGAAGAGATCATGCATGAAGAGCCTTATCCTTATACTCTTGTTCAATTGATTGGAATTCGTTTTTTCAGACTGGTCCTCTTCCTTCTCTTCAGACTCTAGCAAAAACTCCTTTACGTGATTCTTTTGACTCACTTGTAGATTTCTCATGACAACCTTCATTGGGATTGTTAACCATGACTAGATCCTCTTTGACCTCCCAACCCGTGTCCACCACTATGGTTGAGACATCAAATGTTGCTTCCGCCTCCATGTTTGCAACATCGCTAAAGGCACATATGTATTGAGGCCCATCCATCCCACCTAGCTATCAATCTTTATCTAGTACATTCTCTGGTGCAATTTCCAATCCATGGACATCTCCCCTGTCATCCATTTTGGGAATTCCATCTAGAATTTCTCTTATGAATTCTACTCATCCTTCTCCTTATCCTTCGCCTACACCTACAATTCAAAAATAGGGTGGCCCTTATGTTAGTGGAAGAGGTTATATTCAACAACCTAACTCTCCTTTTGTTGGGTTTCCTCCATCTGCGTTACAGTGACTTCCAGCATCCTAGCATCTTATTCTAAGGGTAAACATGTTGTTAGTATACCTCAAATTGTTAATCAAACTTATTATAATCCTCCTTATCCTAGGATGGCTGCTAGTGTTTGGCAACCTACTTTTCCCATCCAACATGGTTCATTTTGGGACCGATTATTGAATCCTCAACCTGTGTCATCTTCATCTCAAATTTCTACCCATCAATCTATATCTCAACAAGCTCAAATATAGTTAACTCAACATTTATAGGTTTCTATTGCATCTCATCTTATTCCATCAGTAACTAGTACCCCTTAGGTTGCACTTACACAAACTTTACAAGGTACCTTATAGTCTCAATCGCTTAGGCAAGGTATTCTTCAAATTCCAGTAGTACATACTATGTATAGCATGGCACAACACAAATCAAACTCGCCTTATGCTGGGATGATGAAAAATCCCACGGGGCAATAATATAAACCTCATAAGGGTTTCCCTAATTATCCTTTTGAAGGCCAACATATCCAAACCCAATCATTCCATCCTTCACAGTATTATCCTGGAGCTGGTCAACAAGGTTATGTGTATGCTAGTTACCAAAATCCTCCTTATTTTGTTGTCAAGGATCCTATTTATTAGAACACTTATTATCAAAGAATGCAAGTACCTATTGCTCAAGTTATTTCTTCTTATCGAGGATATCATCCACTAAATTTTAACCGACATTTACCTTTTGTGGTGACTCTATAATTGGAAAACTTGACTCGACTCACCAACGGTCCCATCGCTCATTCTCCTTGGTGGCTGATAATTTCTACCAAATTTCTTTATGACATCCCAAAGTTAATTGGGAATCCTTGAGAAGACCCATCGACCCATGTCATGACGCATCATCTGTGCTATTCATAGAACTCCCTTAATGATCATTCCATATCATTATGTATTTTCCAACATACTCTTATAGGTACCACAACTAAATGATACATTTAGATACCCAAAGCTTCATTTCATGATTTTAGTTCCATAGCTACCACCTTCCTAACACATTTCCTATTGCCCATTCGGTGTGACAATGGAATGAACCTTTTGACAAACTTTAAACAAAATAAAGTTACTCACAATTTAGATCACTTTCATGAATGGAGGCATCATTGTTGGATGGTTAGGACCTATTTTCTGGATTAATTGTTAGTGTAATGGTTCATTAAACCCATGTTTCTGTCTATCACATAATATGTAGTTAAAACTAGATTCTTGACTGAATATAAAATAATTTCTCATTCTCAATACATGGATCTCTTCTATACCCAAACTAACTCAATCTATGAAAATACACTAGACACTCTAATACTTCAAACGTTGTTCCTCCAACTCTTGGTAAATAATTTCATGTTGCCAATGGCATCATTGGTTCTTTTGTTCATATATAGTGAGTAAATTATATGGTTCTTCTCTCAATAGTTCTTCCCAAAAATATTCATCCAATCCTCTTGTGGATTCTTGTTTTGATATAAATGCTATTTCATTTCATAAAGGAAAATATTGACATCAACCACGAATTAAGAATAAAGGGAAAGGATAAAGGAAGAAATATTATTCACCGTAGGATAAACAAACAAATCATTCCTCCGATGAGAAATTAAAGCCTCACTACCAATTATTTATTTGCAATGAGGAGCACTTTACTCGTAATTTTCCTCACCATGTGGATGTGAACCAGTTTTTGAAATCCTACACTCCTCCCACTGTATTGATCAAATTGTTTCCCAACCAAGAGACCCGCATGGTTTCTTAGGACCCTTCTTCCTTTAACATAGTTTTAATGCCTTCATCCACGAAGCATAAATATGATGTTATGGTAGCTACTCAAGACAAGGACTATGGTAATGTGAATCCTACGAATGGCCAAACTACTAGTCAACCTATGAGTTCAACATCACCACCATCCAATCCTTCTCCACCCAAGATTACTATAGAGTTAACTATTAAACATTAAATGGGAGTTATTCATAAATTTTCTTTCAAACCTCATGTCAAGGCTACTCAAAATTATAATGTAGTTGAAGACTTGGCACAGTCTCCATGAGCTACATTGACACTCGAGGTGTTGTAAAATTGCCCTGCCTAGAAAATGGCTTTTATTTTGGCTATTAGATGTGTGGATCATTTTGATTCCAACCTAGTTATTTTCACTCTTGAAAAATGTACCCCTGCCCTTCCAGCTCCATTGACCTTCATCATTCAGGTCGTTTTCCCTAGTAAAAACATTCATCATTCAGGTCATCATCCCTAGTAATAACATTCATCATTCTATTGTGGAGGGGGAGCCTTGACCTATATCATGTCTATGTCTCCTTGTAAAGTAATTGTTTCTCCTCAACTCAGTCACATGCCTACCACATTGAAAGATTTTTATGGGAGAATATATAAGCCTTGCAGTTTCTCAATTCCTTACAAGTAAATTTATGGGGAAAAATTGTATCCATAGAAGTGAAATTTATTGATGGACCTTTTGAATATAATCTTCTATTAGGTCACAGGTGGGTTTATGCCATCGTTGTTGTCATTTTGACTTATTTCCATATGATTACATTACCTCATAAGGGAAGGATTGTGGCCATTGACCAACTCACCTTCTTTGCCTTTGATTCTCATATTACTGGAAGTGTCCCACTTGTAGGAGAAACTCTACATTCTTATCAGCATGTCGATGTTAGACTGCTAAAAGATTCGTCACTCATGGGAGCCTTTTATCTTCCTCCTCCACTTTCCAAAAACTCATCTTCAGTTGCTTGTATCAGTATTATATCATATTCTACTATCCAGACTTATCCATGGATTGCACTATATGAAACTAGCATCCATAGTTTTGGCAACTGAATGTTGCTCATCCCAATTGAGCTTGATTATGAAGCCATATATTCATCTTGTGCAGTGTTGACGGTGCTGGAACTGCCAACATTCAGGGAATCTCCCCACTATGGAGTCCCAACTAGACCTCACACCATTTTTTTAGGATTCCCATATGGTATGATGGCCCAATTGTAATTATATTAAAGATTTTCCTTATCTCTTGCTGTCAGCACATGAGAGTGGTTTACTTTGTCTTTGAACAATGAGGTTTTCATGCCCGGTGAGTGCTTATTGTCGCTTGTGTCAAGGTTCTTTCACTGTAGAGGGAGAGGATGAGAGTGAGTCTCAAGTTGAAATGGAATAGTCCCAACTCTATTAGAGACATACAACACAACATGACATGTGCAGCTTCTAGTGGAGAAGTCCACACAGATGTGACAGTCACAAACACAAAGTGAACATTTATCATGTACAACATCCAACAGAATAGTCCACATGAGTGTGAAGGTCTTTATAAAAAGTTTACAAGAATCAGTTCATCGAGTGTCCACCGTAATAGTCCACATGGGCGAGACAACATTAATAACTACTGTAACAGATTTCCAATAGAATATGTACAAGAACAACCGAAATAGTTCAACTGTATTAATAGGTTAAAAAAACATGCATTACAAGCGTCAAAATAATAGTCTTACAAACGAATAAAAGACATGTGTGAAAATGTATTGGTGTATTAACATCCTTTTGAATTAAACAAAAGTTCTAGGACAATAAACCATTACATCATGAATTCTGATAGCAGGGTGTTGGAGGCATTGATCACTCCTCAAAGAAAATACTATAGACTCTCAAGGCTATGTGGGAGGAGCCAAGGTGAAAATTCTTTTGCATGTACAAATGAGGGGTATATATAGCCAAGTGTGAAACTGACCCTTGTGACTATTTGACTTCCCTCATTAGTGTTTGACTTACATGATTCTCCAACTTTTCATGATTCTTCAAATTTACATGTGGGCCTCTTGGACTTTCACGTTATATTACATTGATTACAGTAGTATCACCCATGGCAGTGATGTGGCCAAGATGAAATGTGACATGACTCGACACGAGAGCGTTGGTATGTTCATGCTACTGGTGGTGTCTATGTCGAGATGTAGTGCTGCTGAGTGATGAATGTGCTCTTGATGTATCATGGCTTCAACTCCACATGGAAAGGTGTGCAAAGTCTTTGATGGTATTGGTGTTCGCTTGATGTTGCACGTGCATGTCTCTCCTTTCTTGTAGTTGGAATTCCTCATGTGTTCATATGTTTGAGAATAAGTCTCCTAGCATGCACTCCTTATTCATCTCGTTCCTCATCATGCCATGTCTCATCCATGTAGCTGTATCTGCAATCACTTGTTTGGTCAATTTAGTGTTGTCTAAATTGCTATCATAAATTGTCAACCCGGGGCTCGTAAGCTGATGAAGTGAAGTGTACAATATATACTAAAGCAGCCTTTCCTAGTTCTTTTTGTCGTTTTTAGTTTATGTCTAACTTATCTTCCTAATGTGATGTGATGAAGTTATAAACAAGTGAGTGAATGTGTGTGTATGTGACGATTTATAAAGGCTTCTTGAATTTTAAAGAGAAAACTTGAACAATAACTTGGAATGGAATTAAAGCTTCAAATGAAAGTAAAGCATCAAACAAAAAGACCAATGGCACTAGTCTAATACCTTTACTGCTGATAAGAATGAAAATGACATCTACATTAACTCAGCTGAAAGCAAGAACACTATTCTAACTCCTCTATTGAATCTAAAGCAATGCAAAAATTAAGCGACAAATCACACTACTCAATTCTCCGTTAACATTCTGCCTTTAGCTAAATTGATCATGTGAAAAGAGTTAGGAGTGAATTAGCAATATGAGTCTAAAACTAAATAAACCAAGCTACAATTAAATGATGTTTTGGACCCATAAAAGTTAGTGAATCATGATAAAAAGAACCATCAAGAGATTACCAACTTGACAAAACTTGATAAAGTAAACTAGGCAAGGAAACTAACTAAGCAAGGAAACTAATGAAAATCAAAGCGAAAGTCAGCAGTTTAGATAAGACAACTTCAGATGCCACTAGTGTTAGAAAGAAGGAAAAGCACACTGTCCCGAGCTCCTAACAAAGCTATAAAAACACACACTGATCAGTCATGAAAAGTACAGAAACGTAAAGCAGCATGATTCAAACTGTACATTAACATACATGGTAAATTAGAGAAAAAGGAATGTAGGAAAGCAAATTTAAAAGCTACTATACAATGGTTGTAGTAGACACGGGCCCTCCATCCACTTCAACCAATTAAAAAGATCAGCTACGCAGGTAAGAACAAAACTGTCTTCTTGGTATTAAATCAACACATAACAAAATATAGTGAGGAGCGTAAATGCTATGTAAAAGAGTCTTGAAACAGAGTTTACAACAGCAAAAAATTAACTTCCAAAAAACTCCCTAATCAGCGTGTAGAAATGCTTTATTTATAGCAGGAACACAAACTGTTTTGTGCGTAAACTAAGCTAACTAAAAGTTATGCAAAAGACACGTTCAGCAGCACCGTGCACGGATTTAGGAAACGGTCAACATGGTTGATAAATCCGCTGTTGGATTCTTGTCCCCTACAGTCTTCGTGGCTAAAGAAGAGGCTAGCTATGAATTTCGTGCTCCACTTGAACACGCAGAGCCGTGCCACCGTTTGCAACCTTGCCGTTTGACCAGAGTTACCTCCACATTGACCAGGGGTGTAGACGGCCAGATTGGCTGAGCTGACAGCACACACACCATGTACACAGTCAAACAAACTTTCCCATGTGGCTCTTTCCTCTGGAGGACACCTGGATCATAGCAAACAAGAAAATGGTTGCGGAATCTAGGATTGGCTATGGAATCAGAGATCGGCTGTGGAAACCCTGTATCAGCTGCGGAATTGCAGCACTTGAACCAAAAATATAAACCAACAGTCAATCATTAGCACAATTAGCAAATCATGTTAAAAAGTCCTATAATGCAATGAATTGAACAAGTTGATGAAGGAAATGATGACAAAAGAAGGAAATGAGTAGGAAAAGGTTGTTGGGAGGATGGGTAAATGAGTGCAGATTTGAGGCTCAACATACCCCCACTGTGAAGGTGTTGCATGTCCTCATGCAACCAAAACTTTTTCATGATTTTTCAGTTCATATGCTCAGATGCCTCTGCCAAGACATCCAACCTTCTCCTTTTTCTTCTTACTGCCAAATTTCTTCTTGGTTTTCTAACCAAACACCTAAACTTCAAGTTAATCAAGTCCCTGCTCAATTTCTTGCATTTCTTCTTCAATTTCCTATTCTTTTTCTGCCAAAGACCCAAGTGAAGCATTGTGTTGTCGTGGACAATTTTGTCGAGCTTGCTTTGTTCTTTCAATGCTTCATTCTCCTACTTAATGTGTCGGTTCAAGACTTCCAGCTCAAATACCTCTTGTTTTAAAGATTTGACTTCTTCATCATGAGGTACTATAGTGCTTGGAACGGCAGCAGATTGCTCTAAAGTTTCCAAATAATCATATGCCTTCTACTGGTCAGGGTCTATGTCGGGTGTTTGTCTTGGTCTAAATTCAAATTCTTGAAGACTGCTTTCTCTTTCTTGGTGGAAGGGACTTTCCTCTCGCAGAGGACTTAGTTCAACATCTAGCTGCATTGGAATCTTTTCAGGTGTGCCCAAATCAACAAAATGGGATTGTTTTCCTTTGGTCACACTCATTTTTCCCTTCAGCCTACTGCTTCTTCTCACTTGTACATTAGTGCTCTTTTGCTGGGCACTATGTTTCTCTTTTTGTTTTCTCTTTAAGAGGGCAGTGGCTTGAAGTTGTGCTAATCTGTCAGCTAGTGTTTGTGATTCTTCTTCCATTGAGGGCTCAGGTGAAGGAAATGACTCTTGCACCATGGCTTTCCCTTTATCCCTCTTTTGTCTTTTAGTTCTGTCTCCCTTTTTCCTTTCTTCTTGGGCAATCTCTTGGGCAGTTTCTTGAGCAGTTTCTTGAGCAGTTTCTTCAGCAGTCTTTTGGGCAGTTTCTTCAATTTCTATAGTAGTTTCCTGGGCAATAATTTCTTTCCCTCCTCTCCTACTTTTCTTTGGTATCCTAGAAGAGCTGCTAGAGGCTTTAGCTACCTCTTGAAAATGGTTTCTAACTAGAAACTTCTCCCATGTATCATTTTTAGTTTTCAACTACTCCTCAATTAAAATTTTAATGAGTCCATGGTGATGCAAGTGGGGTTCAATGTTTCCCACGTGTTTCTGAACAGTGGCACTCATCTTGTTTAGACTAGCTAACAAGAAATAAGGTAGGTTGATAGCACGGTCATCCATAAAGTGCATCATGATTCTTGCATGGTATACATACAGGACACCGAAACGACCTTCACATGTTAAGAATTGTTGAACAAGCAACAGTAATGAAGTCCATTCTTCTTTAATGAAACGTACAGGGATTCCCTTAGTGAAAATGGAGGTATCCGTACCTAGATTCTTGAGCATATTTCTCCACTCTTGATCTTCAACTGTTTTGTTTTTGAACCAGCATTCTCCTTTTTGAGGCAAATCGGTTGCTGTGGCGTAGGTGCTCTCTGTTATGGTGAACTGCAGGTCTCCTACCTCCACAGTTTTCCCATTAAATGACCGGGCAAATGCCTTTGTCACCTCTTTATTGTACCCGTTAAATTTCTGAATGAACTTCAACCATTTGGCTCTCTGCAGTGCTTCTTTTATCTTTGGGTAACCCTCTAAAAATTTCGAACCGTCTGGTTCTGCTCTTAACAATTTCCCCATTTCTGGCTCTCAGTTTTACTTGAAGCTCTGACAGTGGAATATGGATGTTGGAGGAGAATGCTTACGGGAAAACAGGGGAATTATGGTTGTCACAGAGTAACCGTAATGTAATAAACAGTGTGGTGCAGAACTTGTGATCACGTTTTGAATAGTGAGGTGAGGAAAAACAAAGAGGGAGTGAAAACGAGAGTGGTGTATGAAAGCGAGAATGGAAACGGTGGTATGAGGGTAGAGAACAATACGGCTATGAGTTTGTGCATGCATGTGCAACGGTCAAATCTGTAAGCGTCGGGTGGCTGCATACACTTGGTTGCAGAAATGATCATATGTAGAGCTGTGGTACACTGGTATACGTCACTGAGGTACGAGTAATTAATCGAAGAGCAGCTCGTATCAAGTTCAAATCAATAGCAATTAGGAGACCGTTAGGAGGGTGATGAGGTGGATTAGGCGTGATCATGGACGAGGAGTGGGATAATCTTGTCAATCATTACATTAAGTGACTCCTACCACGATTTGAAAACCATGCATAAATGATATTAAACTGTTGGTTAAAAATTTGGAACATACCTTCATATGTTTGTTTTTGATCCCTTTGTTGATTATGGTGGCTAACTTTTGATTGCTTTCTGGCCTTGTAGGTGCTATGTATCCTTGCTGCTCTTTGATGATGATACCTCTGACTGTAATTTTTTTTCTTTTTGAAACAGAATTGCTTTGATTGCAGAGACAGAGTGTATTTGCTGCGAAAACTTGGTATGAGCTGCGGAATCTGCAACAACACTCTTCTGCCTGCACAAAGATGATTAGAACAAACTTATCTTAATGGAATAGTCCTGAGAGGGACTTTATTGGTGGAAATGAGATGGAATGAATGAGCTGGAAGAAAAATGGAGTGGAATGGAATGAAAAATATGGAGTGAAGCGGAATGGAATGAAGATGGAATGATGGTGGAAAGAGAGAGATTTTTTTTGGAAAATATGGAGTGTCAGGTTTCCCTGATTTTCACCCCATATTTTCTGTATAAGACCGCCAATCTGAGATTGGTTTTCAGGCTTATACACATATTTTTTTATTTTTATTTTTATTTTTTTTCAATTCAGAAAGAAATAAAGATTAGGCTGATGGAGGAGAAGGATTCTTCTCCACTAGCCTCATTGCAGAATTTTCTTGAAATACTTTGACAAAGTCCTCTTTTGAGAGTGGCTTATGATAGATTTTCAAGCCCGTGGCCATTCACAATAAGAGGGGTTTGGAACTCATCAATAGTCTTGATTCAGACTGCTCCATTACTAAAGACTTCATCAATCTCATATGGCCCAAGCCAATGAGTTTGAAATTTCCCTGTGAAGTCTTTAAATTTTGAATCAAATAGTAGCGCCCAATCTCCTTTTTGAAACTTCTTCTCTTTGATAAATCGATCATGCCATTTAGTCCTTTGGTGCTGAACTAGATCGGTCCTCAGAATTGCATATTGTCTTATTTAATCTAGATCATTTAGTTGGTCCATTCTGTTCTTTTGGGCTTTTGATAAGCTCATCCCCAACTGAACTGCCATCTTGAAGGTCTTGATTTGAAACTCAATGATGAGTAAGACTTCTTTCCCATAAACAAGTTCATAGGGAGAATGTCCTGTTGTGTTCCTCCATGTAGTTCTATAGGCCCACAAGGCTTCAGGAAGCATCTCTGCCCAATCTCTTCTGTGGAGATGAATAGTCTTGGTGATGATGCTCTCAAGAACTTTATTTGTAGATTCCACTTGGCCATTTGCTTGCGGATGGTATGGGGTAGACTTTCTATGCTTGATTTTGTATTCCTCCATCAGCTTTTCCATCAATTTAGATGTAAATTGACTTCCCTGATCTATCACAATTTCTCTTGGGACACCAAAATGAGTAAATATATCCTCAAAAAGAAATTGAACAACTGAAGTTTCAGTGGCAGAAGGCAATGCCTTGGCTTCTACCCACTTAGTAACATAATCAGTGGAAACCAATATATACTTTTTCTATTTAGATGGTGGATTAATAGGTCCAACGAAATCTAGAGCCCATTTCTCAAAGGGTTCGATGAGTACCTGTGGCTGTAGAGGCATTTCATTTGAAGGAGTTGGTCTCCCAACTCTTTGGTAGCTGTCACACCTTCTAACATATT
>APFE030232591.1:0-13839 GCA_000404065.3 Pinus taeda | reverse complement strand
TTAAATCCATTTTCATTAATTTTTTATTTGCTTTGTGGATAGATGTTTTCTGTTTCTCAAAGAGACCCCATCTTAAACCAATTTCTCTCATCTCTTTGTAAACATCCAATTAAAAGTTTTCAAAAATAAAAACTAGAGGCGCGTTCTACACTGGTTGCCACAAATTATGTGTAAAATCATGTCTCAATTATTGTATACATGTCTTGCAGTCACCTATGACAATAGGATCTGCATCGCTTTATCTACAGCTGCTTTCCGTCGTGCATACAAACACTGTACTGCAACTGACAGACACTGCAAAGTGGTTTCTAATTCAACGTTTTGAATATATTCAAAAAGGGTAAGTTCCTTCCCAGGATGTGGGTGCTGTTTTTAGTTGCTACGAATGCGTGCTGTGTATTTGCATATTTATGTTTTGTATCCATTTGTTGATGTGGTACAGAGTTGTGCAGCGATATTCCCTAATGTAATATCTCACGACATATGACGACTTTGATGCAGACGTGCGATGTATTGTAATAGACGACTATTCAAGAAAACGTCTAATACTTACTACCTGAAGTTACCACTTACCCAAAATAAAAAAGAAGAGAGGGTTTATATGAATTCTTCTTTCTTGGGTTTTAATAAAAAAAAATACTCCACATATTAGTTTATAAAGTTACTATTTTGTTTGAAGCAAATGTTTGGAATGTTATTAGAAAATATAGTAACCAAAAGAAAAATAAAAAATATGTAAATACTAGGAGGAGATCAGAATGCGCATAGAATCGGCGAACTGCAAGCAAATGGTATCCCATCCTCAATACCCTTCCAACTCATTCAATTCACTATCGTGTTGTAGGCCAGCAGCCAAGTCATGCTATGTTCGAGAGAGTGCGCCTACCAAATAAGCAGGCTAGGGATGCTAAGCTGGATCTTAATTTGGAATTTTTAAAATATTTATATAAATTTTTCATTTTAAATATTGTTTTTCCCAAATCTTTTATGAAGTTATTGGGACATGTACATGGACTTCTCGGAAAATGTATTAGCTGACCATGGTCCTTTGTGCTTCATTCATACCCATATGTTTTTTTGGGAGAATTTGGAACTTCCATGCTTGGACTAGTAAGTATCTCTGAATTAGATAGATCTAGGTTTTCAGTTCATTTTATGTAATATGTTGCTCTTATCGTTTCTCATCATTGTGCTTTCATGCTTATTTCATTAGATTTTTCTGGTTATTTCATATCTTCATGAATAGATTCACGTGATTATGTCAATTTGGGTGTTACATTGAGTGAGTGATTTTGATGGTATAAAGTGCATAATATTGCAGTTGATATTTATTGTGCAATATAAAAGTATTAATTTTATAAAATATCAAAGAATCTAAGAATATATTATGGGTTAGTTCTTTAGCACAAGATTGTAAAGGATGTAGTTGGCTAAGTGTTGAGTATTTTTAATTTTGTTTGCACTATTTTTTTTTACATTACATGAATGGATTATAACAATAATTGTATTTTTAATTTTGTTTACAATAATTTTTTTTACATTCCTAACCTTGATGTATGAATGAATTATAACAATGATCTTGTCTACCATGATATTTTTGCGGTTGAATATTGTTGAAGGAATGATTCAATACCTTTTGACAAATATGGGTAGTGTCACCTTGAAATTGTTGATACTATTGTAAAGTGGATAAAGATCTCGCAACATAACACTATAATATCTATAATATATCTTTTCATTCAATCAGGCATTAGCTGCAAAAATGCCTCGAAACCTTAAGATAATATGGGTTGTTTTGTTAAATTTGTCCTTTTTAACTTAAGCTTAGAACGTGTAGACTTATGTAAATTTATATTATATCCTATTTCCTTTTTTTCCTAACCCATTTCAAATTATCCAAAGCAAGCATTCCCTAATATTCTTTTTCATGATTGACTTTCTTACTTCTATGATATTGTTAGATAGTTTCCTTTGTGTCCATATTCTATAGATTCTTTGTTCTGGGTATCATCTTTTACTTCTGCTAGAGGAAGAGAGAGTAAGAGAGTTGATTTTAGGCATTTCCAATACCATAAAATTGAGATCTAATTTCATTTGGTGAACTAGTTTCGATATAAGAGAAGCTCAAGTTTTAACTTTTCATTCCTTGCACCTTGCAGTAGTGTTCTTTGTAAATTCATACTACCTTTGTAGATTTAGGTACCAAGGCAAATGAATTACATATGATGATGAATTGGTTGTATGTTAGTAACTATGAAATGAGTGATTTCGATGGTATAAAGTGCATAATATTGCAGTTGATATTTATTGCGCAATATAAAAGTATTAATTTTATAAAATATTAAAGAATCTAAGAATATATTATGGGTTAATTCTTTAGCACAAGATTGTAAAGGATGTAGTTGGCCAAGTGTTGAGTATTTTTAACTTTGTTTGCACTATTTTTTTTTTACATTACATGAATGGATTATAGCAATAATTATATTTTTAATTTTGTTTTCAATAACTTTTTTTACATTCCTAACCTTGATGTATGAATGGATTATAACAATGATCTTGTCTACCATGATATTTTTGCGGTTGAATATTGTTGAAGAAATGATTCAATACCTTCTGACAAATATGGGTAGTGTCACCCTCAAATTGTTGATACTATGGTAAAGTGGATAAAGATCTCGCAACATAACACTATAATATCTATAATATATCTTATCATTCAATCAGGCATTAGCTGCAAAAATGCCTCGAAACCTTAAGATAATATCAGTTGTTTTGTTAAATTTATCCTTTTTAACTTAAGCTTAGAACGTGTAGACTTACGTAAATTTATATTATATCCTATTTCCTTTTTTTCCTAACCCATTTGAAATTATCCAAAGCAAGCATTCCCTAATATTCTTTTTCATGATTGACTTTCTTACTTCTACGATATTGTTAGATAGTTTCCTTTGTGTCCATATTCTATAGATTTTTTGTTCTGGGTATCATCTTTTACTTCTGCTAGAGGAAGAGAGAGTAAGAGAGTTGATTTTAGGCATTTCCAATACCATAAAATTGAGATATAATTTCATTTGGTGAACTAGTTTCGATATAAGAGAAGCTCAAGTTTTAACTTTTCATTCATTACACCTTGCAGTAGTGTTCTTTGTAAATTCATACTACCTTTGTGAATTTAGGTACTGAGGCAAATAAATTAGATATGATGACGAATTGGTTGTATGTTAGTAACTATGAAATGATTTCAGTGAGAAATGCATACGATGGAAATGGTGCTAACAAAATGGGATTTAGCAGTCAGAGAAAATGGAAATTTAATGTTGTGTTGGTTCATAAATTAAAACCTCATGTGGAAACTTTTGTTAGAGAGAAAGGAGATTAGTGTTCCCCATGAAATTTTAGGTCTATGAGTGGGGAGATGGCGTTTTAGTATCCTCAATTCAATAACATGAAGGAAATGCTAAATGTTGGAATGAGAAGCAACATTAATTGTGAAATTTTTTGTATGTTGATTGGGTAGAGTCCTGTGTATTAAGGTCAAGTTTTATGTTATACTTAAGTCAATGGGACTCCTAAGTGCATTATAGCCTCAATACATGGTGAGAGCTCAAGTGCCACTCCTATGTAAAAATACAAAAAGAAGATCTAATGTAAGTAATATAGAGAATAAAGTGTTTTTATATTGCTAAAGGTAAAAAACAATACACTCGATGAATGCCTTCAAGGAAGGTAAAGGAGGAAGGGAAGATGGCTCAATTTCTCCAAGGTATATCACCTAAATAGGATACAAATTTTATTTCCTATGGTTTATTTCTACCATCTAAGGATGAAAATAAAAACTTGTAATAAAGGATTTCCTTGTAGTGTTAGAAGAAGATTTTGTTGATGGAGCTTTTCTCTATCTCAAGGGTGTGGCCGGTTGGTGCCTTCAAGGAGTGGAGTACTACCTATTGAAAAGGAGAGCCATGTTTTGAGGGAATGGTACCTTTTCAAGTTATTCATTTGGGAATATCTTAGAGAAGAGTCAAAGACGTGTTATTGAAGACATTGGAAAGGGATATCTTAGTGAATACACAACTCCCTTGGGAGAGGCTTCATGCTTGGTATTGGGAGAATACAAATTTTATTCCAACTAAATTAGTCATTCATAACTAGTCTTTTCCAAATTTACACTATCTTGACTTTCAATGTTTCCTAATTTAAATTTGTTCAATGTTGCACATGTTTTTGGAACAAGATGAGAGGATTTTATATTGGTAACTTCAAAAGTTACATAATGAATATAAGTAAGATTAGGAGTATTAAATCAGATGTTGATCTGATCTTAATGGAATAGATATGGTAGAGAAACTAAATACCTTTGTGCAACTCATATATACATTCAAACAAGAATGTAGATGAAATATGCATGGCTTGAAAGATTTAGTATTGTTGTGGAATTAATTGGAATTAATAAGTAATAACCACCTCATTTTACAAAATATTTTTTTCTACATTATTTGCAATGTGAATTTACTAAAGAATCATAAATGACAATAAGAGGGTGCATTTGAAAGTTAAAAAAAATCAACTAGAGTTTGTTGTCCAAATATGGAGAAAACCCTTGCATTTGCTCATGGACATAAAAATCAAAGCAAATGGAAAAAAAAGCAAG
Organism: Pinus taeda; assembly: GCA_000404065.3. Classification (NCBI taxonomy): domain Eukaryota; kingdom Viridiplantae; phylum Streptophyta; class Pinopsida; order Pinales; family Pinaceae; genus Pinus; species Pinus taeda. The sequence continues at coordinate 9,188 of APFE030232591.1, read as the reverse complement.
AAAATTGTTTGTAGACAAATGGGCAAGCAATAATAACTCTAAAAATATCAAAAAAATCATTAACATAGGGGTTTATTAGAACATACCTGTTATTGGAAGAAATGAAGATTGTCTCACTGTTCTTCAATCTTTGATCGACAAAATATTCGTTGTTGGGTGCGATAATGGCTATTCAAACCTCGAATCCTCCTTGAAAGCAAGCATAACGCTCTCCCCTTCCTTCTCCAACATTAGACAAAAAATGAGGGAACAATAAATGAATTCGGCCTTTTCTAGCCACGATGATGAATGTTTGTCCATGTGCTAGATGATATTTTCCATCCTAGACCGATATTTCCCGAAATATCATGATATTTTTTGGGAGACAAAATATCGTGATATTTCCTTGGTGATATCTCATCTAAACTCTATAACAAGTCATTCCTCCTATCTAAAAACTATCCTCACCTGTATGGATTCATTATTTAACGATATCTCGTCTCCCCGAAAATATCGCGATATTGTCTTCACTAGTACTATCTATTTCCAAATTTCAAAGATGATTTGTTTGCCAATACATTCATGCTATTAATTCATTTCATGATATCACTAAGGTTTTTCCTCATGGATGTAGGACTTGACATCTCTTTTAGTTGCAACATTTGGTGTTGTTGATGATATTTAAGAATTCCAATTTGTGGTTTGGAATTTACGAGCATTTATGAATGGAATCTAGAGAACCTCTTTCTTTGTAGCATCTTGAGAGTTTGTAGTGTTCACACCCTCAACTACAAAGCCTTACCTAATTTGGAATTGTTACAACAGACCAAGGGAGGCACACATTTGTCCCTTTACACATGAAGGAATCATGGACTATGTTGGATATGTTTTTGTATATATGTTGGCATTGTAAGGGGGTTGAATTATTATGTGATATGGCCATTTTAAATGAATGTTCATGATGGACTATGTTGATTCAATTTTTGTATAGATACTGCATTGTAAAGCGGTTTAAATTCAGGTTGCAATTATTATCTAAGATGAGAAATTTAAAGCAATGTCATCCATTTGGAAAAATTCATTCACATTCAGTGTATGGTATGTCAACAATATGCAAAAATTCTTGTTAGTAGGCTTTATGGAGGGTTGATACTATTGATCCTTCCATGCTCATATTCATTCTTGTACTGATAATATGACATTGTAGCAGTATGTTGAATGGACTCCGCATGTTGTGTGTATCATGCTATAGGGTGTGACATTGAGGTAGCTCCTTTAATTTTTTTTTCAGTTAGTTAAAAATAGGGGATACATGAATATAGTTTTATAAAGGTTATATTGTTGTGTTGATCATTTTTAAAAATTAATGGCTATAAGAAATTTCAATGACTAACATAAATCCTCACACAATTCTTTAAAGTGTACTAACTCAATCGAGGAGCACGTATATTATAAGGAGGTTGGTGGTTCAATTCCATTGCCCACTAACATGAATTAATCAACGATTTTTTAGTATATTTTTAATTAAATTGATTTTATATTCATTTATTTCAATGGTGAGATATTCTTTTGGATTCATTGTTTGATTTTGTCTCTAGATAGTCAAAAGTGATATTTTATTATCTTTAAAAATAATATTTTATTGTGTCTAGAGAGATAATAGATAGGATTAAAGACATATTTCCTCTAATCATGAGTATTGTTTTCGGAGAGGCAAAAATGATATTGTCTCCTAAGTGACAATAATGCTTGTGTTATCTATTGTCCTTATAGAGACATTTTTTTAAGACCACAATTTCAGACACTCACTTAAATACAATATTTAAGACAACACAATTTTTTTTTCTTCAAAGTTAAGAAAATCTACCAAAAAGTATTCCAATTATTATCTTAAAACCCCCATTTATGTAATATTGATCCAAGATGCTTTGTTTTTGAGCTTAATAATCTGCTACATCTCTACCACGTTTCCATGTGTTTGAACACCAAAATAAACATGGCATTCAAATTGGAAGGAGAGAATGAAAGTTGACAAAATGATACCCAGGGGATTGAGCTGGCTCAAACCAAAGAATTTCTAGAATGTTGCAAGTCCCCATTAACCTTGTCACATCGAGTTGGTGCATCCAACCTTGCCACATTGAACCTATCGAGGATGGTTCACAATATACTTAAGTATTACATCTAAATCACCAACATCATTGGGAATTTTGTGAAGCTTAATGTAGTGAAAAATTTTCTTGCCTTAATTCTATTTGTGGAATAACACACTTCATGTCAAACCATTCTCTTTAAATGAAAAACTTATGTAAATTTTTTAATGTGGAAACAACTCTATAAATTGAAATGACCACCACGTAAAAGAAATGATGGAGCTCACTGGTAAATCAAAATACTAGCTTTCTGGATAAGCTCACCATCCCACTACCCTTATATAATAAAATATGAGGGAAACACACAAGATGTTATAATAAAATGAGAGGGAAAAACACAAGATGAAAGTAAGATATAAATCTCAACCATCCAATGATTATGAATCTGTTTAATAAAAAATCATCAAAATTATGTATTTGAGTATAAACTTTATATTTAAAATTCTAAATTTTAAAATAATGGTATCAAAATTAAGTATTTGAGTATAAATTTTATATTTAAAATTATAAATTTTAAAATAATGGTATGAGTATTTTGCATTTTCAATTCAGTAAGTATCTTGATGATGGATCCCTATTAGAATTGGAAAGGTCAATAAGTATAAACTGTAACCAAACGGTATCCCATTCTCAATACCCTTCCAACTCATTCAATTCAGTATCGTGTTGTAGCCTAACAACCAAGTCATGTTATGTTTGCTTCCCAACCCAAAAAATGTCATAATTTTGAGTTCTAGAGAGTGAACCTACCAAATAAGCACGCTATTGATGCTAAGGTGGATCTTAATTTGGAATTTTAAAAATATTTATATAAATTTTGCATTTTAAATATTGTCTTTTCCCGAATCTTTTATGAAGTTATTGGGAGATGTACATGGACTTTTGGGAAAGTGTATTAGCTAACCAAGGTCCTTGTGCTTCATTCATACCCATATGTTTTTTGGTAGAATTTGGAACATCCATGCTTGGACCAGTAAGTATCTGTGAATTAGATAGATCTAGGTGCTATTTCCAATTGATTTTATGTAATATGTTGCTTTGTTCCTCGTCATTGGTGCTTTCATGATTATTTCATTAAATTCTTGTGGTTATCTTGCATTGACCAGTATTTATAGGTTATTTTGATGAAATATATGGTTGTTTTGGTTCTTTCGTACCTTCATGAATAGATTCACATGATTATGGCAATTTGGGTATTATACTGAGTGAGTGATTTTGATGGAATAAATTGCATAATATTGCAGTTGACATTTATTGTGCAAGGTAAAAATATTAATTTTATAAAATATTAAAGAATTTAAGAATATGTTATGGGTTAATTTTTAAGCACAAGATTGTAAAGGATGTAGTTGGTTAAGTGTTGGAGTATTTTTAATTTTGTTTGCAGTAACTTTTTTTACATTCCTAACCTTCCATGTATGAATGGATTATAACAATGATTTTATTTTTAATTTTTTTTGCAATAGTTTTTTTACATTCCTAACCTTTCATGTATGAATGGATGATAACAATGATCTTCTCTACCTTGATCTTTTTGCAGTTGAATATTGTTGAAGGAAAGATTCAATACTTTTTGACAAATATGGGTAGTGTCACCTTGAAGTTGTTGATACTATTGTAAAGTGGACAACTCTCTCGCAACATAATACTATAATATATCTTTATCGTTCAATCACGAAGGCATTAGCTACAAAGACGCCTAGAAACCTTAAGATAGTATTGGTTGTTTTGTTAAATTTGTCCTCCTTAACTTAAGGTTAGAACATGTAGACTTATGTTATTTCAGGTGCCTGGAAACCTTAAGATGTTATTGTTTGTTTTTTTAAATGTCCTCTTTATCTTAGAACATGTAGACTTATGTTATTTCCTATTTCCTTTTATTCGCAACCCATTTCAAATTATCCAAAAGAAACATTCATGAACATTTTTTTTCATGATTGACTTTCTTACATAATGATATTGCTAGAAAATTTTGTTTGTGTCCATATTCTGTAGATTCTTTGTTCTAGGCATCATCTTTTACTTATGCAAGAGGAAGAGAGTTGATTTTAGGCATTTCCAATACCATAAACTGGAGATCTATTTTCAATTGGTGAACTAGTTTTAACTTTTCATTATTTGCATGTTGCAGGTAGTATTCTTTGTAAATTCACACTACCTTTGTAAATTCAGATACAGAGGAAAATAAATTAGATATTATGATGAATTGGTTGTAGATTAGTAACCATGAGTTGATTTCAATGAGAAATTTCATACTATGGAAATGGTGCTAACAAAATGGGATTTAGTAGTTAGAGAATGGAAATTTAATGTTGTGTTGGTTCATAAATTAAAACCTCATGTGGAAAAGTTTGTTAGAGAGAAAGGAGATTAACGTTCCCCATGCTTTTTTAGGTCTATGATTGGGGAGATGGAGTCTTAGTATCCACAATTCAATAACATGAAGGAAATGCTAAATGTTGGAATGAGAAGCAACATTAATTGTGGTAGAGTCTTGTGTATTAAGGTCAAGTTTTATGTTATACTTAGGTCAATGGGACTCCCAAGTGCATTATAGCCTCAATGCATGGTGAGAGCTGAAGCACCACTCCTATATAAAAATACAAAAAGTAGATCTAATGTAAGTAATCTAGAGAATAAAGTGTTTTTATATTGCTAAGGGTCAAAAACAATACACTGGATGAATGCCTTCAAAGAAGGTAAAGGAGGAAGGGAAGATGGCTCAATTTCTCCATGGTCTATCACCTAAAGAGGATAAAAAGTTTCTCTCATATGGGTTATTTCTACCATCAAATGATGAAAATAAAAACTTGTAATAAAGGATTGTCTTGCAGTGTTAGAAGAGGATTTGGTTGATGGAGCTTTTCTCTATCTCAAGCGAGTGTCCTATTGGTACCTTCAAGGAGTGGAGTACTACCTATTGGAAATGAGAGCCATGTTTTGAGAGAATGGTACCTATTCAAGTGACTCTTTGGGAATATATTAGAGTATTGGAAAGCAGAACCATGTTTTGATAGAATGGTACCTGTTCAAGTGATTCATTTGGGAATATCTTAGAGAAGAGTCAAAGATGTGTTATTGAAGAGATTGGAAAGGGATATCTTAGTCAATACACAACTATATTGGGAGAACCTTCATGTTTGGTATTGGGAGAATACAAATTTTATTCCAACTAAATTATTCATGCATAACTAGTCCTTTCCAAATTTATAGTATCTTGACTTTCAATGTTTCCTATTTTGAATTTGTTCAATGTTGCACATGTTTTTAGAACAAGATGAGGGAATTTTATATTGGTAACTTACAAAGTTAAATGATGAATATAAGTAAGATTAGAGTATTAAATCATATGTTGATATGAACTTAATGGCATAGATATGATAGAAAAGGTAAATACCTTTATGCAACTGATATAGATTTGAATAAGAATGTAGATGAAATATGCATGGCTTGAAAGGTCATCTATATTGTGGAATTTTGCTTGTATGTTCCTATAAACAACGTTTGCATATATAAAATGGTTTTATTTTGGAAATATTGTTACTTTCTCATGTGTTTTTCATGCATTTGGGCTCATATTTTATTGAGCATGAAATTACTCTAATTTTGTGGATTATATGTAGTTCTGTCACTACTTGAAGTTGGGTCGCCACATTTGCATGCATTAGCTTTCAACTGATGCGACGTAATTGAAGTATCTATAAATTCTTTGACAAACTCTTGCCAAATATTGTGGTATGTTACTATTTTGGAATAATGATCAATCAACCATAGTCATCTTTTTGAGAATTAACTCTATTTTTCACAGAAGGATCGCTGATGTTGAGGTTGGATTTTATTAATGAGATATATTCTATAATCTTGAGTGATGCAGGAGCATCTAGCTGACGAGTCATCATGACAGAAGGTTGCTTGGTCTCTGAGAAGACTGAAGAGGAAATTGCAAGTGATCTCTATAGTCATTTCTTTTGTTGATATTTTAATTTCGTAAAGAAACAATATTTAGGAAGGTAGAAAGTTAATTAGAGAAACTGTTACAAATAATTATTTTATTTTCATGTTAACTTTTACAGATTGTAATGTAGGGAAATAAACAGTTTTAGAACTAAAAATGAACTATCCAAATGTAACCAATAACAGTTAGGAGAAGTTGTTTCCAGGCAATCATTGAAAAAGAGTCAGAATGCATTGTAACAGGTTCGACCTTTTAGAAAGAGAAATAGAATAAAAACATCTCTAAGCAAACAAGTTACTTTTTAACATCCCACAGTTGTTTATCTATCGTTTGTTGAATTACTTGATACAGTGAAAGGACATTCTCTGGTATCTATTCTACAAGAATCTATACATATATTGTTCTACTTGTATTGATTAAATAGATCGATAAATCCACAAAGAAATTTTGCAAATATAGCCACAGATGACACTACAGAGAGGAGGCAGCATGGTTCTATAATTACTAATCAAAACAATGAAAGGAGTTCCTCGAAGTTATAAAAATTTATCTTATGTAATTTATTCATATGATATCAAATTTCAGGATATGTATTGTAATATATCCAAATTTTCACTTTGTAGATGCCTTAGATTTAACACGTTCGTCGATTCAACAGTTTATGGAGGTTACTAGTTTTTTCTCCTACATTTTTACAAAAGGAGCAAGAGTAGTTGTTAGGGAGGAAAAAACAGGGTTTCATTTTTGCCAAGATGAATCCCCTACTTGGCTTAATCATAAATGAAAGCTTATGAATATTAGGGAAACTATGTCTTATTTGGGCAGGTCTTTGGTAAATAGTTTTTCAACTATTGATTATTGGAGATGGATAATAACCAGTTTTATAAAAGAAAAATTCATAAATGAAAGCTTATGAATATTGGGGGCACTATTTCTTATTTGGGAAGGTCCTTTGGTAAATATTTTTTCAACTATTGATTATTAGAGATGGATAATATCTAGTTTTAAAAAAGAAAAATTCAATCTTGTAGTAATATTATCCTACTGCCTTCCAAGAAGATTGTAATTGTTGATGAATTTGTAGCTTCCTTCCAAGAAGATTGCAATTGTTGATAAATTTCTAGCAATGGGTCACATTGGTTTCTCTATCTTTTTTCTTGTCAAGTAGCCTATAAAATGCTGGAACATGTACTCCAAAATTTTGATTGGGCAAGCAAGGTGGGGTAAAAATGATTGATATGGTGTCTTTGTGTTTTTTGTAGTTGCACATTACCAAGTGATCAAGGGCGATTGGACATCCCCAACATTAGTAAACACATGATTTCCATTGTTCCTTTGTATTTCTGTAACATCTCTACAAAATTTCCATTTTTTTGGGATTTTCTGAAATGCTGATATACTTTGTGCCTATAAATATTTCCAATGTTATGGGATATTTATGTTAGTGTAAATTTCTTCTTAAATTTACCTCCTTGCTACGTGCTTAGAAGATATATAGAAACTCAAATTTCGATTGTATTTTACTTTCCATATATTTCACTTGCTTATTGGCTTCCACATTGCTACTTCTATTGACATTCCTTTGCACCTCTCGGTGAAATTGCTAGTTTAAAATCAATGCCTATATATGAACTTTCAAAGACTATCATAACTCTCACATAATTCTTTAAAGGGTGCTAGCTCAATGGTAGAGAACTTTCTTTATAAGCAGAAGATTAGTGGTTTAATTCCACTGTGTCTTAATATGAATTAATCAATGATATTATAGTTATTTTTAATTAAATACTTTGAATATTAGCTTATTTCAATGGTGATATATTTTTCTAGATTCATTATTTTATATTGTCTCTAAATAGACAAAAGTGATGTATTATTATCTTTCAATGTAATTTTTTATTGTCTCTAGAGAGACAATACTTAGGATCAATGACATTGTCTCTTTAAAGACAATATGTCTTGAATCCCAAATATTGTCTCTAGAGAGACACAAATGAAATTGTCTTTGGAGAGACAAAAATGCTTTTGTTATATATTGTATTTATAGAGACAATATTTTAAGACAATTCGATTTGAGACACCTGCTTAAAGACAATAGACAAGTTTTCTCTTGTCTCAAGTTAAGACAGTTTACCCAAAATTTTTCTTAAAACCCCCTTTTGTGTTATAGTGAGCCGTAGTTGTGTTTATTTCTCTGTGAGTTGCAACTTGCACGCATTAGCCATTTAAGAAATTATCCTCGATGAAGATGGGAACGTAAGTGGTTCCCAATCATCCTTTAATGGATATATTTTTCTTTCTAAAGATTATTAATGCTTCTCATTGCTCTGAGTATTGATCTCCTTTATATAATTTGTAGAGGCATGAAAGCCTAGCAGTTGTCGGCGAAGCTATTGTAGCGCAGTGGAAGCATGGTCGAAAAGTGAAACTTATAGAAGGGGCAAGCATTTGAGCAATGTGTCAAAAAAAGAGAATCAAAGTGCTCAGATTAGAACTCAAAAATATTAAGGCGGAGAATCAAAATGTAGAGGAAAAATATGAAATGCCAGATATAAATCTTAACCATTCCAAAGAATATGAAGAAACCAATGCGATATTGAAGTGACTAATGCTAGATTTGATATCTTTCTCCCGTAAAAATTTTAAGCTTTGGGAACTTAAAATGGAGGGACTACTTGGTTCAATATATTTATGGGAATTTTTTGAAGAAACTTCTATAAATCCCCGAGAATCGAGATAAGAGGTGCAATAACATTGGTTCTTATTATATCAACATTAGATGAAAACATTTTGTCTAGTATTTTGCATGAATTTGGTGAAGTAAAAAGTGCAAAAGTATTTTGTGATATTCTGGAAATTAAGTACAACATGAAGTGGAGTAAAAAAGCTAAAGTTGATGAAGGTGTTGTTAAAAACTGTGATTGTGTTCAAAGCATCATAATGGGGATCAAGATTGAAAGTATGTATGTAGCTCACAATGGAGTAAAATGTGATATTAAGGGAAATCCCTATGATGCAGGTTTTAATGATGAACGTGCAACACTTTATGAACAATTCAACTTTTCAAATGAGTATTGGTTACAAATTATACATGAAATTTTTTT
>APFE030232579.1:0-11754 GCA_000404065.3 Pinus taeda | reverse complement strand
TTTATTAATAATTTGCCTGTAGTAGCCACGTTGGCGCAGGCCGTGGACTGTTTCCCTCTCTGAGGGTTTTAACCACGTCAAAATACTGGTGTATTGATCTGTGATCTGTTTGTGAGCGGTGTCCTTTTGGTGTTATGTCTGAGGAACTTGCCCTATAAATTCCTACAATTGTTGCTTCAAGCCACATGTTGGAACCACTATTCCATGGATTTTAGGCTAGGCATGGAGTAGTTTCTTCCTATTGGAATTTCAATTTTAGAGAGTCTGAAATGCGCTAAAGAAGACTTCCAAATAACCCAACAAGGATCTTCCTCATCTAGATAGCCTCACAATTTGCTTGAATAGAATCCATGTACCATGCTTATGCTGAACTGAGTGAAACTGATCTCAACTTCCTGTTGTAGCAAGAAGTTGTTGCTGACCTAATACTGAAGATTCCCCCTGATGTGCTTTCTTGTCGGATGGACTCCCTATCCAATATGCATCTGTGAAGCCTAGAAGCTTCACTCCCTATATCCATCTGTACCAAATACCAAACTAAGTGGTGCCTCTGAGGTATCTTAACACATGTTTAGCTACCTTCCAATAAAGTTTGTTTGACTTAACCGTTTCTTTACTAAGTTGGTTAACTGCAAAAGATATTTCTGGTCGCGTGTTAACCAAATACATATGTGAACCCACAAGCTACCTGTAGATAGTAGGCTCCACTACTTCACATGAAGTAACATTGTCCTTCAACCAATCATATGATAAAGGAGTCTCAACGGGTTTGTTGCTCTCCATGTGGAACTTCTTCAATATCTAATTGGAAACATTTCCCTGAGAGACAAATAGTTTATCATCTCCTTGCCATACTTCCATACCAAGGGAATAATGCACAAGCCACAGGTCGTTCATCTCGAATTATCTTTCAAGATCTGCTTTGCAAGATTTTACCAGCTTCTCATCACTTGTTATAATTAAATCATCGACATATACTACTATAATCAACAATTTACCTTCAACCACAATATGGTAAAGGTTCGCATCTACTTCATTTTTGGTGACCTCCTATGTCTGTGATGTGATGTGGGTCATCCCACATTCTCTCTAATAGCATGTATCAATCTGTGATCCTCTCTCATGAGTTTCCTTCCATCTTTGGAAGTCCCTACATGAGTGGGTGCTTCCAATCTCTTCTCTTATGAATTTGGTTGCTCCATATCATCCCGAGTTTCTTCCTTTGGAGCTAAAAGCTCCTCATCTACATGTAACTAAAGCTCCCTCTCAAGGGAACATCTGATGGTCTTCTCTTCATCAAAATTCACATCTCTATGAACTACTGTCATCGTTTGATATGGAAGGCACACTCGATAGTTTTCAGGTGTATCAGTGTACCCCACAAATATGCCCAACTCAGTTGTTGGTTCTATATTTTTCCTTGCATCCTGGGTAACGTGACAGTAAACTGATGAACCAAAGATCTTGAAGTGTGCCACATGTTACCACAAATGCTCCCACTCTAGTAATTTCTCCCTCTCACTTACCAAATCCTAGTATTTTTGATAGGTCTTGGGAAAGCATGGAAGTGCTAGGCTGACTAGTTAATCTTCAACAATTGTAACACCAACACTTCCAAGCTTATCCTGACATCGGGTGAACTTGGCCAACTATTTTGGTATTGTGTCGCCCTTCTCCATCTTGATTTTCCTATGCTTTTCCTTCAGTGCCAACTTCATGTGGTCATTTTTGTTTTGAAATAGGTCTATCAAGGCCTTCCACATTGCATATGGAGTCTCCTTACCATGGGGGCTCGAGACAATATGATCTTAAACTCTTTCTAGGATAATCCTTATTTTCCTTTGCAACACGTTTTCTCTACCTTGAAAGATCTTGAGCAATAGTTGTTGGAGGCTTAGGAATGTCTTTGTTTATGAATTCCTTAAGCTCGTTGTCTTCCAACACTGCCTCCATCCTATCCTTCCAAGAAATATAGTTCGAACTACCCTCAAGGGCATATTGGAGTCTAAATCTGTAGAACAACATCCAGCTCACTATGAGTGATAATGCAAATTCGGTTTCACTTGCAAATGACAAACTCCTATTATCCTATTCTAGAGTGATTTATGCTCTTATACCATGTAGAAATTCATTGTAGATTCAAATTGCTTATGTAATATGCTAAAACAAAAGACTTGAATCTACTCTACTCATCAACGGAAACAATTAAATGATCGTGAAATCATAAGGCATACAAGAGAAATAATTCAATCAACACATTGCATAATGGTTTCCTTGGGAAATCCACAACTAAAAACCCTTGCTATTCGTATATTTCATTATTCTGAAAGTATGAGACGATTACAATGCTTTGCTCAAGCCTAAGAAACCTTTGCACTATCTCTATCTATCTCAGAGCTTCCTAGAAAAGCCCAGGAAAACACTTAACCAAATTTTGTCTTGCCCAAGTCCATATGTCCTTGCGTTGTTTCCTTGGGAATTAGACCCTATTAATTAGGGAAATTCCTTAATTGGAATTGTGCAATCCTCATAGGCCTTCCTCTAAATTCATGTACCACCTTTACAATTCAGATGATTATATAACTGATAGTACATTGTCCCTGAAGTCCAATATTAACTGGGTAACTCTCATATCTGAAATGCATGAGTTATTTATGACTGAATAATCAATTATCTAGTTGACCACATGAAGCACCACCCCACCTTCTGACCTCCTACTAGTTCCTCCATCAGTTGGAACTAGTTTAACTGACTTTAACAGAGCAACTAAATTAATTAATTACAACTCAAAATAAAATCAATCGGGCTCCAATAATGTAGGAGACACTCTACATGACTGAAGTTAGACCCTCAACTCGAATTGATTGAGACAACTAATTCAAACTAACTTAGTTAACTAATACAAGTTGTCTTGTGACATTTAAATTACAATTTTATTCCTAATTTAATTCAAGGAAAACAATAATTTAGGATTTTGTTGATGCATTTTCAACACTAACTATTTTAATGGTTTGGTTGTTACTCTTCTTCATCGTATGTTTATTAATACAAATAGCCCTAATGATGTTAGTGTAGATAGGTATGTCTTTAGTGGTTTGTAATAAAGGGATCTTTATACAAAAATTACTCAATTCAGAATGAAGATCATATTCCACAGGTACCTCAACTTTCTTTACAAGTAGTCTCTCTAGAAAAGGTGGTTCCAATGTTTAATGTGGTTCTCTTGTCACACCATTATCTTTTGTTTCTATTTGTTTATGTTCATCCTATTTGTTGTCAGATTCTATTTGAGGATCCTCCCCTTGTATGACCATTGCATATTTGTTCATATTAATCACTTTCCCAGATCTAAGTTGAATTTCATTTATAGGAAAGTAAGTAATAACATAGGGGGGAAAAGATTGTAATTCTATGTTTTCCATAGGCTAAGGAGGTTCATTAATAGGATTAGATATAGGTTGTGTAGGCAGTTTTGTTGGTCATGGAGGGTTCAAGTCAAATGATTGTTTGATCTGCTATGAAGATGGATTAACATTTTGAGGTAATGGTAGTGGATGTGATGGTAGGGGTGGTAATGGTAATGAGGATTGCTACTGTGTGGGATAGGGTGGGTTGTAACCTTGCTAGTACTAAGGCACATTAGGTGTCTATGGCACATAAGGTGGATATTGTGTTTGATAATAGATATATGAGGTTGTTGGAATTTGGGACTGATAAACTTTCCCATAAGGGTTTCCTCTCCATCCTTGATCCTGCGGTGAATGTTGAGGCTCAACCATTTAGAAATTTTGAGCCAACCATTTCAATCCAAATTTAACTTCAGTTCAAACCATAAAATATACAAGCCAAAATCCAAGAATTGTTCATTGATAATGCTCCATCCTTCGGACTATCAATTCAATGCCTCAACAGAAAATTATAAATCTAAAGAACAAGAATTGATTTGAAACGTAAATCTAAAAATCAAATCATTCAAAACTATAAAAATTGATTAACTACAATCACACTCAAACATCATACTACAGGTATGTTATATCACCACACAATTATTCCTGCTCTAACTCAAATGGATTACAACTTCACTAAGGTTGGTGATGGGCCCTGACCATTACCATAAACAAGTTCAGCCACAACAATAGAATTACATATCAATAACACATAAACTCATGGAATGAAGGTCAATATTAAAATATAAATCAATATTTCAAAAATACATATATAAAATAGTTCAAAGCAGTGATAAACATAGTTTTTGAAAACTTTTAGGATCACTATTCTTTCCTTCCTGCTTTCCAACCCTCGTAACACTGCTAGATGCTCTTTTAAACAGATCGTTGTCTAAAGATAGGTTTAACTAAATGAACAAGAAAAATAACACCAACCTTAATTTACCCCACTTTAGTGCACAACGACTACTTGTGTATCTCTACTATTGTTGGTTGCATCGCAATCTTCACCTCAACATGCTCATTCATCCTTGCACATTAGCCCAAACTCCCTCTATATGCTACCTGTCTCTCCAACACAATGGCATAGGCCTAAAACCTAGCTACTACAATCATAGCATCGTCATTGTCCACCTTTCTCTTTTTACTATGGCACAACCCCGTTTTATAGACTCACCTTCTTCCCTATGTAATGATGTTATCTACATGCCCAACACCACAACTCTCGATCACATCACCATAGACTATACCCTTAGTGCACAGTCTTCGTGGGACATCCATTTCCTATAGTTTGCAAGGTTTCCTTACACAACAATGTAATGACCAATTATACACATAACTATCCCTTTGTGTTATGCACTGAATTGACTTTAATTTTCTAATGTTGTTTATCATAATGAACATCTTTGAAATGTCAAGTATAGTAGATTTGGAGTGCCTCTGTGTTTCCTCATCAACAACAGAGATGGCCCCACTTAAGAGGAGACCACGTAAAGAGATTGTTGAAGGTGTTGAAGAAGGGGTAGAAGAATGTTCTATAATCTCAACCCCAATCTATATAGATACACCATGTTGCAATGATAAATCCATGTCAATAACTTTCTCAAGTATATATTATCTATTTGCACGCAAATAAATTCTCGGGGATGAGGATGATGTTGAAGTGTATCAAAATGTGAAGATATATTGGTTACAAAATATAGCATCGCATCCCACAATTCTCCCATTTGTAGAAACCATTGAGTGGATCATAAAATAATTGATGTAAAGGATATGACCATTCAAGACAGTAACGACATATCTTTGGCAACATATATACATACATATACATAGACATAGACATATACATACATCGTTGCATTGCTGAGTATTGCAAATTCCCTAACTATCGGGTAGCTCTCATAACAAAATGGTATGAATATTTTGCCTTAGCTAACTAGGATATCTTAAATACATGGTGGAAAGACCCTAGCAAATTTTGGATGAGAGTTGATTGACTCTACAAGACCAAGTTTTTAAGAAAAGCATATCGGTTGGTAGTGGACATGTGATGTCATTTTTATGGTAAATCAAATGTAGATACATTCGAAGAATCTTGGGAGCCATTAATATATACCCGGGCCCAAGAAGGAAGCATGTTCAATTGGGCATAAATATTATGTACTTCAATTCATACAAGGGTAAAATAAGGTTAGAAGCTTAAACTCTCTATTTCAAGATGCTCATCTCATCTTATCTCACCTAGAATTCAAATAAGATGGAGTTGGTACAGGTTGCATCTTGGTGGACCCAAAAAAATAAGATGCTCATCTCATCTCATCTAGAATTCAAATGTTCAAGGAGATAGATTCTGTTGAAAATAGCAACAAGAAATGATAAAAATAGAATCCATAATATTTCAATTTTAATTTGTCCTTGAATTAAAATTCGAATTTAGTCTCACGAGCTGATTGAAAAATAATTAATTAATTCATCTTGGATTAATTAGTTGGAGAAATTCAAGCTAGAAGTCCTTGTGAAGTCATGCAACACTTATCCCTTAAATTAAGGAGATTATCCCTTTTACACATGTTAACAATAGGATCACCCAGGAAAAACTGCACAAGGAAATAGGAGCTTGGAGGGTAGAGGAGAAGGCTTGTGAGAAGCTTTGATTGCCTGTGAGCATCCAAATAACTAGTAATGATAGATGTTGTTTGTTTACGGGCTTTTTAAAAAACAAAAAATTAGCTGGTAATGATAGATGTTGTTTGTGTAGGAGCTTTTTACAAAACAAAAAATTAGGTGGTAAATATAGATAGCCTTTTTAAAAAACAAAAAATTAGCTACTAATGGTAGATGTTGTTTATTTATCTTATTAAAAAATAAATAAAAACTATGTGATGTTTTTTGTTTACTGGATTAAAAAATAAATAAAAACTATGTGGACCGAGCCGACGCAGAGAGCAAACAAAATTCTAATAAAAACTATGTGGACGGAGGAGCCGACGCGATGAGGAGAGAGCAAACAAAATTCTATCATGTGCTTTCACAATTGGGTATAAATATGGTTCTCAAAGGCTGGATCTTGCAAAATTAAATGACAAAGAGCAAGATCGAGCACCCGCATAGGAGTTGGTGAGTTGTCACGAAGATCTGGGTTTAATTGGGCTCTGAGGTTTAACTTACTTGGAACGACTTGAATTAATTCTGTGAGGGGACGAAGATCTGGGTTTAATTGGGCTCTCAGGTTTAACTTACTTGGAACGAATTGAATTAATTCTGTGAGGGGATTCATGGCCACACAACATTCTGATTCTGCTGCTGCAATAGAACGAATTAATTCTGAAAATTGTGTGTCAGGGGATTCAATGGCCACACAACATTCTGCTGCTGCAATAGAACTAGAACGAATTAATTCTGAAAATTGTGAGTCAGGGGATTCAATGGCCACACAACATTCTGATTCTGCTGCTGCAATAGAACGAATTATTAATTCTGAAAATTGTGTGTCAGGGGATTCAATGGCTGCTTCTGATGATGTTGATGTGTTTGTGAAGAATTATTACAAAGATCTTGTTCTGTCACCACAATCGCTATAGGGATTTTATAAGGATTGCAGCACAGTTGGTCGCCCAGACTCCAATGGAAAATTGCTCTCAGTAACAACTGTGGAGGCTATCAATCACCTGATAACGTCTACTGACTACAGTGCGTTAAATGTGGAGATCAAGGCAGTTGATTCCCAGGCGTCATATTACAATGGAGTAATAGTTGTTTGTGTAAGTGGATCAATTACCTTTAAGAACAACAGTGGAACGCGAACCTCTTTCACTCAGTTCTTTTTGCTGGCTCCTCAGGAAAGGGGATACTTTGTATTGAATGATGTGGTTGGATACAAGTTGGATGAAAAGAATGAAAATCTTGTTGAATATTCAATCAAACCAAATTCCAATCCCGTCTCAGAGCCAGAGCCAGTTGTTAACTTTCAACCATTGGCTGAAGCTCAAGCTGAGAATGGTGCGAGAACGGAGATTGTTCCTCCTGTTGCTGCTGATGGGGTTCACGAAAGTGAAGTCCCACAAGAATCAGCAATTGAACATTTTCAGAAATTCATGCCCAAGAAACTCAAGAAGAAGGAAACTCCAGTTGCAGTTCAAGAAGAAGAAACTGCAGTTGTAGTTCAAGAAACTCCAGTTGCAGTTCAAGAAGAAGATGCAGATGCAGCCCAGAATGGAGGGCCACCTAAAACTCCAGTTGTAGTTCAAGAAGCACCCAAAGAGTCCTACGCTTCAATTCTTAAGAAAAATGCAGCACAACAACCGAATGTTGCAATTAAGAAACCACCTCTTGTGAGAACCATAACCAGAACCAGGGCTCAGCCAAATTCTGCTCAACTTTCACCAAATTCTAATTCGACTCCTGTCAATACGCCAGCTAATTACAGCACTGCAGATGAAAACTGTAAATGCTCTGTTTTTATCGACAACTTACCTGTGAATATTACTCCTCCCCAGGTTGAAGAAGAGTTGGAGAAGTTTGGGGCCGTAAAACCTTGTGGCGTTCAAGTTAGGAGTAGGCCAGGAGGTCGACCTTGTTTTGGTTTTGTAGAATTTGTAGAAGCAGCTTCAGTCCAAACTGCACTACAGTCTTCCCCTATTCTAATTCGAGGATGTAAAGTATCTGTCAGGGAAAATCAAAAACAAACTGGCAAAGCTGCTAGTAAGTCCACTCCTTTCAGTTTCAGTGGTAGTAATTACAACATTGCAAAAGGAACTGGCCAGTGTTCTGTTTTTGTCAGCAACTTGGCTGCAAATATTACCCCTTCCCAACTTGAGGAAGAGATGAAAAAGTTTGGCGCAATAAAGCCTTCTGGCGTCCAAGTTAGGAATAGGCCAGGAGCCCAAGCCTGTTATGGGTTTGTGGAGTTTAAAGAAGCAGTTTCGGCACAAGCTGCTATACAGGCATCTCCTATTCTAATCAATGATCGTCGAGTATATATAAGAGCAAAGCAAAAATAGTATAGGGAGAAGTGATTTTGCAAACAACAACAGAGCTGTAGGAGGGTCCTTCCCTGCACGTCAAACAATGGCTACATACTGTAATAATAATTAGTTTTATTTATGAATTTTATTTTATTTTGATGGTGAGACAAATGTGGAAGTGAAGTGAAGTGAAAAGTTAAATAAAAATTAATAATAATAAAATATATGATTTATTTATATAGTTTAAAAAAATAAATGAAAATGAAAATTGATTTTAATATAATTCTGTTTCCCCAGCCAATTGGATTGATAGGTCTGAACAGGCTATTTTGTCACATCTCCCCAAGACGGCCAGTGTGCCAATTCATGAGTGTGCTCGCTCTCGTTTTTATTCATGTCTCTGTACAAATGATAATTCTGTATTGGTTTTTCCACCCAACATTTCATTTCTACTCTTTAATGCTGCCGGCATTCTTTCCACCATGAAACAACATGATTATTATGAGCAACACCACCATCCTACTATTGCTTGTTTTCTTGGACTCTTGTGTAAGCATGATCTATTTAGTCTTTCCCTGCCATGCGATGTGAAGTCAATTCACTGGACTCTTCTGTATGCACGATCTATTTTGTCTTTCCCTACCTACCATGTAATGCCATGCCAAGTCAATTTCCTGGTTTCTTTTAAATATACTGTAATCAAGAATATATATTCTATTAATATTTAATACTATATTTATTTAATAGACTTTTTATTTAATCATTAGAAGTGAAATTTAATTGCAATGCTCAGAATATTAAAGCTTTTGTATTATTAAATTAAATGAAAACATATTAATAATTTTATTTAGTATATTATTTTGGGTTGAACTATAACAAAAATAATCTCAACAAATTCAGACTTTTGCATCCTCCCAGCTTAATAATGGGAAGGCTATATGAATATTTCTTAGAATTTATTTATCACTAATTGTACATTATCACTAGGCTCTATGACATTATCCGCAGAATTACCACAAGCCCACTCATAGTTTGCACGGAA
This sequence comes from Pinus taeda, assembly GCA_000404065.3. Taxonomy (NCBI): domain Eukaryota; kingdom Viridiplantae; phylum Streptophyta; class Pinopsida; order Pinales; family Pinaceae; genus Pinus; species Pinus taeda. Next base: position 2,302 of record APFE030232579.1, on the reverse strand, counting down.
TAAATTAATGCCAGAAGTGATCAAATCTAAGCCCAAAACATGCCAAAATTAGTAAAAATGTGCATGTACATTGGCGATGCTATAAATAGTTTCAGAAGTTTTCCAAGCAAGCAATACACTTCTTCTAAACAGTGACTTTTGTCCATTGTCAACCACAGATTTTTAAGTAAAAGTGATAAGGTTTTCAACTAAAACTAGTTTTGTGCATTGTCAACCACAGATTTTTAAGTAAAAGTGATAAGGTTTTCAACTAAAACTAAGTGTGGCTAAATACATATTAAATGTTTTGCAAATTTTTATTTTTATTTTTTAATTCAAAATTTCAAAATGTTGTTTATTTTTAGCTTTTGTTTTATTTAATTATTTTGTATTTCAAATTTTTATTTAATTATTTTACATTTTACAGTTTATATTCAATTTCAATTTTTAAAATAATGCAATTATAGAATTACTATATAAAGTAAGAATTACTATTGAGCACCTCTGGGTTCATCCAAGACATCATCAATGGTTGGAAAGAGAATTTATGCTCGATAGTGATTATAGTAAGAGCATGAAAATCAGGACACATGCACCAAGTTTCTTATATTTTTAGTACAATGACAATAAGGGAGGAACAACTACTAGTGCTAGGACTGATGCAACCCATAGCTAAAAATTCTTGAACAATCTTTTCAAAAACTGCTTGGTATTTGGACAAGACTAATTCCAGGTCATACTTAATGGGTTGGGAGGGGTTTGAAAGGCTTTAATGCCATTGAAGTGTGAATTAATTTGCATTAAACCCCTTCACATGTTCAACCCATAGCTAAAAATTCTTGAACAATCTTTTCAAAAACTGCTTGGTATTTGGACAAGACTAATTCCAGGTCATATTTAATGGGTTGGGAAGGGTTTGAAAGGCTTTAATGCCATTGAAGTGTGAATTAATTTGCATTAAACCCCTTCACATGTTCGAAAATATATATAAAAAAAGTTCAATAATTGAACTAAACGGCTTAGCTATGCGGCCTTGTTAATAGTTCATAACGGATAGTTTAGTTTCCCATTCAATGTAAATTGTAAATTATTCCATTCAATGTTCAAATTCTTTCGTGAGTGAAACTAAAGAAAAAACTTGTTTTTTCAATTTATATATATATATATATATTATATATATATATATATATATTACATTAAAATGTTTATAAAATATGTCAAATAAAAATATCAAATGCATATATTTCTATACAAATAAATGGAAAATTTATCTTAATTTTGAATTTAAAAGATATCAAAATATTTTCATATGCAACATTCAAAATTTTCACTTGAAAAGAGGATTACATCTTGAGAGATTTGTTCCCTCGTTATGTTTGGTAGATTCCAAACTTCGATGGATCTATATTGATTTTTTATATTCTTGTCATATTTATTTGTTTGTGAATGCATTTTAATGTTTATTATTTTATATCAACTTTATAATGTATTAAGAATACATTATAATGTGTTTGAGTGAATAATTTATAAATTTAGTGATATTTTTCTAATTAGTTAAATAATATTTAATTTTTATAATATAATTAAATAAATGATATCGAAAAGGTATGTGCTCAAAATATTACATTGTGGTTGGTTCTCAGTCAAAATGTCTCCAACCTCATTCCGACCAGACTTGATGGCTTGGAGATAATGATGAAATAAATAGACCAAAGCAAGATAAAACTAGTTTATCTCATGCATTCAACCTATAGTAGACGAAATTTATCCAATAGATCCTGCCTATCTGGAATCTACTTCTACCTGTGTCAAACAGAATCCAATCTATCAAGTATTTGTCATTGGTTATGTTGCAAATCATTCATGAAAGATATGAATTCATTATGATTTTCATTCCTTGTTGTTGCACAAACTTGTAGGCCTCATATAGAGGCAAAAACTAAAGAGCACAACAACACCTTTGGACATAGGGCCTTTGTCCCAAGATGTTGTGGTTCCCTCTAGCTTTTGCCTATTCACAAGGCCTGCTCGTTTGTGTAGCAACATTCTTATCGTGTGCCAGTGGTTCAATCATCTGACTAATATGACTAGAGGAAGGTCCACCCTACGAGGAGACAAGTCCTACCAGTTTACTTCTCTGCCTCAGATCCCACTGGTCGCCCGGATGCATCACTTCACACCTCAAGGGTCGACACCTCTACGTGCTCGACCTCTCCTCTTATGCATCTTTTGCCAAAGCATCCTTTCAAATTAAGCTCCATAGGAACCCTCCTTCATGGACTCCCTCCAATTCATTGTGCAAACATCCCAGTCCTTGGATCAA
>APFE030232571.1:189216-221167 GCA_000404065.3 Pinus taeda | reverse complement strand
AAGAAGATCATACCAGGGAAATCAGTGCTATAAAAGTTGAACACTCTAGCCAGATAAATCAGGAGCCTTCTCATTTGTTGCAACAAGCTCCATCTTATTATGAGAAGGTCATTGGTTCGATTAAAAGGTGGTTAATTGAAGGTGATCCAGATAAAATTAAAAACGATAAAGATGAAGAAAGACATGTCACACATATCTTACATACTTCATCTAACAGCTTTGAAACAGAAAGTTCCATATCATCAGTAATCCAGCCTGCCACAAAGAAAAAGCGCAAGAGAAAGAAAATGAGAAGAAGATTTGATGCATCAGACAGCCGCGAGAAGCTTGATTTTCGGATAGGAAAAAGTCCTACCATATGTAAAATTGGACATGGCACATCTGACAAGCAGCCGACAGATTTTCCTGAAAGCAGGAAAATGCTCAGTATACACTATATTGAACACATCTGATGCCATGGGGCATCCCCTGTATTTCTAACCTTACTCCTTGTCATTTTCAGCATTTCGTTTTCTGTTTTAGGATTAGATTTACTTTTCATGTTATTAGATAGTTGATAAATGAAGAGCTTCTATCTTTCATGTGCTTAAATGTTATATGATGATTTTTGAATGGACGTTACTTATATTTTGTTTGGTATTGCATGGGTGCAGATTCTGGATTCTCACATTCCTATAGTGCAGCGACGTGTCCCCAAGTAGAGCCAGATGTTGACCGCTGCGGGTCAACTACCCATAGCAGTACACCCACTTTTTTCGCAAAAAGGGGCAGCGCTTGATCGAGATGTTTGTTCCATTCAGCAGTCATCGTCATTCTCCTGATCTTATTAAAGTTGTAAACCCAATCTGCATTTTGATGTAAATAATCTTAGCAGAGCTGAGTCATGTATGTAAATTGCCTAGGTGGACCTAATTTTCTAGTGATAATCTTCATTCCGGAAGGTTTTTCGTCTCACCGATCCATGATCGGCAGAGTTTTCCTTCAACCTGACCCCAAAGTCAGAATGAATTTTATCATTAGAGTCTTAGGAGAATCCTAGTGTGTTGATTTGCTAGATTATGTTTGGTCGCAGAAACTGGGTGGTTCATGAGGGTCTATGTCAAATGGGTTCTCCCCCTTGAAGTTGAGATGTAAAATTGTAAAAGTCATGATGAAAAGTGTCTTGAGGGTTAGGAAATGTTAATCCCCTCATGCGTCTTAAGTCTTAGGTCCTAGGGAAATTTTTCCAAAGGCTATGTTTGATGATCCATAATAAAAATATAAAATATAAAAGACCAATAAAAAGTTCCCTTTTATTAGACTTTAGATTTAGATTAATTTTTTTAATTTCAAGTTTTGTTTTAGTTTAGACTTTTAGTTTTAAATTTTTACCTGAAAAGCATAAAAATATCATGGAAATTTTTGCCAGATTCAGTATTAGCTCGAGGATTTATCATGTTTTATATTTTCCTGTTAAGGCTGAAATTTTGATGTGGGATTAATGTTTATCATCTTTTACGTGATTTGGCATGTTTGAAGGATCATGAATGTGGTATCTGGTTAATGGTTAAATTTGCAAGGTTGTATTTTTCGAAGATTATTTTTGCCAAATCATCGTTAAACGCATTATGAATTTACTGGATATCTTGCATTATTCAAAATTAACTTGATGATAAATGGTTATTCCACATGGTTTATAACTCTGCAGCATCTGGTAAATTAATCGTTTACACATTAACTCCACAAGGCACTGGTCCATCAAATCAGACAAATCCATTTAGTGCTTTTTTCTTTCGTGTCTCCCAAACTAACTGGTTCGTAGTTGGTTGTCCATATCCTTTCAGGGTCTACCCCCTTAGCCGCGGGAGACAGGCTTAAACGGAGAGATCGGGGATCAGAGAGACAGCCCCCATTCTGAGCGTTGTCGTGACAATCTGTGCGACAACAGGCAGATTCTAAACAGTTAGGGAGATATTAAAATAATTAATATTTTTAATGGAGTCCCTAAGTCTAAACTTAAGGAAAATAAAATATTAATGGAAATTAATATGAAACTGTGTTAGAATGGTCCAAAAGACATGGATCAAGTCAGATCTAATCTTAGTCATTGATTAGGGACTTAATCTCGACCGTTGATATGTCAACAGGAAAAGTATAAGAGGAGGCTTGAGGGTCACTTGGAGAATGCACCAAAGTGATCAGTCATTCTATTTTCTAGAGTAGGGTTTGCCAAGAGAGATAGAATCAGTGATCAGAGTTCAGCTGAGGGGCATTAAGTATAGAGAGGCAGAGATAGTGTCGAAAGAGCAACGCAGTAGCCGGAGAGGGACGCATAGCCAGCCGGGCTCATGTAGGGCCACTGAGAGGAAGCGGGGAGTTGCGCAGAGCTTTAGAGAGGCCAGCGTTGCTGACGCAGAGGGCTAGAAGGCTCACGCAGGGCCTCCTAAGGCTGACGCAAACCTATCCGGGGTGACACAGTGCCAGTGCTAAGCAGAGAGGGGCTGACACAGTCCAGGAAGACTGACGCTAGGGTTTCTGGGGCAGTTTGTAGCTCAGGAGCTGCCGGAAGGATTATCCAAGGTTTCAGCTGGGAAATTTGTCTCAAACTGAGAGGTATTACTGCCAAGGAAATTCTTTGTTGGGTAGGCCAGTTTCGGCACCCAGATTGTACTCTGATATTGCTTAATAAGAAAACCCTGAGATAGTTGCATCGGTTTTCCCACATTGGTTTTTTGCGAGGACATTGGTCCAAAAATAACGGTGTCATTTGGTGTGATTGTTTCTATTTCCTTCAGTTGTTGAACTGTAATATGTTGAGCATGCACTAGTGTTTATTTTCAGTACTTACATTGTAAATAACTTGTTAAGTAACTGAACAAGTAGGTAGGAATAAATCAAATAAAGTGCATGGAGCATTTCTAACTAAGTAGACTCAGAAACTTCAACACATCCTTCTTTTGTACGAATACAATTGGGTTCCCACAAGGTGATGAGCTTGGCCTGATGTGCCCTTTCTGCTTTAGTTCCTGAATATACCTCTTGATCTCATCATTCTCTAAAATAGAGCGTTGATAGATCGGTCCATTGGGCAGCGACGCACCCAAGGTCAGATCGATGGAGTGCTTGACCTGACAGTGTAGAGGTACCCCTGTGGGTGAGGCGAAAATATCCCTGTACTCCTCCATGCCCTCGTCCCTCTATTGTTGCTGTGCAGAGGAGCCCTGCCTGGAAGCCGTGGCCAGAACCTTCTTCTTGCCCGGGGGCGAATCATAAGGAAAACAAATTTCCTGTTCTGGGAAATGATCTTACTACATTGCTTTGCAGTGATTAAAGAGATGGAGGTAGGCACGGCTACCTTTGGTATCCTATACAACTTATTAGCCGAAGTAATGATCACAGAGTGAGGTCTAGACTCATATACAGCATGTCGCTTCCACAAGTATGGTTGTACTAAGAATACATCACAAACTTCAATAGGAGAAATGTCACACAGTACCTCATCCTTGAAGGGCTTGATGTTGTAGGGAAGGCGACATTGCTGGCTGATGCAAAGGTCTCGTCCTTGGTGAAGCCACCCGATGGTGTACGATTGTGGATGTGTTGTAGTCTTTAGGCCCAGCTGCTTCACGACATCTGCTGAAATGAGGTTCTTTTGGCTCCCACTGTCAACAATGAACTGCAGCGGAGAACCCTTCACCCACATCTGTGAGTGGAAGAGGCATTCCCCCTCCTCTGGATTTTCAGGCTCAATCTTCTAGATCTTGGTCATGGCCACAATCCGTGGCACTGGGCTTCACATCAATGATCTGCTTCCCTTTGGTAGTTCCCTTATCGAGTTTTGAATCAAAGTCAGAACCTGCGTCTGATTCGAAAGCCTTCAACTCGGCCACCAGTGACTGCTTGGCCCGACACTCACTTTTATTGTGAGTGGAGCTCTTATGGAACTCACACAATTTTCCCATGTCCTTCTTCGTCTTCGTGGTGTTGTTCTTTGCTTGCGGCTTCGGCGGATTGTCCTAGGTAGCCCGCCTTGGTTTGGTCCTTTGTTCTATGGTTTGGGGGCACCTTTTCCTTGCTTTGGATTTGCAGATCCAAAGTTTCGCTTCTTCTGGTTAAACTTCTGCGCAATCTTGACAACGTGTCGATACATCGTGTCGAGTGAGGAAATGTCCAGAAACTCCATCTTGTCCTAGATGTATTTGTGTAGACAGCTACGGTACTTGAGCACCAATTGCCGCTCAACATCCTTGATACTCAGCTTCGCGCGAAGGGTATGGAAAATATTTGTGAACTCTGGCACATCTTGGTCCCCTCCCTGTCGTAGCGTGGCCCACATGTATTTGTCTTCATCGCTCCCAACAGGGTAATATTGTTCCTTGATGGCGTCTCGGAAAGAATTCCAAGCGAGTGTGACTGAAAACAGCGAGGGCTCACTCTCGTCCTTTTGTTCACAGAAGGTTTCCCGCCAATCCTTGACATGTGGGGTGGCTTTGAGAAGTGCAAAAGTAATCTTTTTAGGATTCGAAAAGTCATGAACTGAAAAATATCCTTCCAATAGATTTTACCATTTATCTACGGCGTCTAGATCTATCAGGCCATCGAATATGGGAATATCGAAGTTAACTCGTACCTTAAAAGGAGTGGCGCCTCCAGAGTGGCTACTAGATGAAGATGCATCACCTCTGGGTAGTCGTCGAAGGATCTGGGCAAAGTTATCCATCATCGTGTTCCTCTGTCACTCGAGGGCTTCCTCGAACAACATTTCAAAAGGATCTCCTACCCCCTCATATCTCTTTTCTTCCGCCATGGGAGATCGTTAGGTTTTACGAAGCTGATATTGCAATGGTTCAACCAAATCAAGCCCTAACTCCTTATACCCTGACCTCGTTGGAGACATGAAAAGAAAAACAAAGAAAGAGAAGACTGCTCTGATACCACTGATCGAAACTTAAACAGGAACGCAACAACTTATAGATGTAATCATAAACACAAAGATGCAGCAGAAAAACACTTCATTTCATTAATAGAAAAATACTGAACTATGCTTACAAACATAATGGAAATAAGATAGCTTGGGTGATGGTAGCTTATCTCTTAGAAGAGATGTGGCGACTAAATGCCTCTGAACTGTGTTACAATGAGGCTTAAGGGCCTATTTATTATTGGAAAATAGGAGAAAACCCTAAACAACCAAAGCCCTAGCACCAAGAGATGTAACACCAAGAGTTTGTGGGCCCCATTGGGGTTAGTTTGGCAGCCAACTTCCTGGGGTTGTAACTTGGTCATGTTATCTCTGTTTGGCACGTACAATACCTTGTTGGAAACGTCTCGCCGAGTACTACAGGTTTCGCCACAGGCCCCAAGCCAGTTGGAACCGTCTCACCGAGTACTACAAGTTTGACCGCAGGCCCTTGCCTATGGCTTGGGGCCTGCCCGTCTCACTGAGTACTACAAGTTTCACCGCAGGCCCCTGCCTATGGCTTGGGGCCTGCCACAGACCCAAAAAAACGCCATTTAGGGGGTAAAACTGCTCTTGAAAAATTGCTAAAAATAGTAAATGCTGAAATGAACAAGGAAATAGATGAAAGTGGCTAAATATGTGTCTAGGTGGAATAGGTGGGGCCACCAATATCCTCTTGGATCATTTCCAGGAAATTGCACATACAAACTAATTATTCAAATGTGGCATAACCCAAGCAAAATCAAGTCAAAACATATCAAATTCAAAAGCAATTATTAAATAATCTTGAAATGACTTTATTAATGATTTGGGAACGCACTAAGTATAGAAAGCGAAATGTTACACAATTATAGGAGACAAAATCGATGAGAAAAAAATGAGGAAAAAGAGTGATTTTGGGTCTCATCATTAGCATCAACATGAAAAAATCCTCCCTTAAACAAACAACAACCTTCACACATGCATTGTTATCTTCCTTGGGGTTTACAAATCCTATCCATGCTGCATCACACCTATACATAGCAAAACAACTCTAGCAATAGCTTTCAAATCTATATGTGCATCCTAGGGTTTGAGTCCTCTGTTATTCGCTCAAACTAGCAGGCTTGGCAAGGTCTAGGCAAGATGCCAGATGATAAGCATACAAGAAATGCACACAGTAACCTCAAAGCAGTTTCCTCTCACTCTTTGGCTGCTCCTAAAATGCCACGGGATATCCCTACACAACACATACTTCACCAAGGCCTAAGAGTAACCAGTTACTACAAACAAAAAATTGAGAAAGTTAATAGTTCAGGGGAAATAATTAATTGATCTAATATATGATAATTAACTGCAGAAAAATACAACTAGCAAATAAAATAATCATCATGAACACACTTACCAATGTTGATAAAATCATTGAGAAATACCGTTTGTTTGGGGCTGGAAATGATGAATTAGCTTGTTTCTATAAACCTATAAATCTATAAGTCTGTGAAAACCTGCAGAAACCAGCAAGCAAAGGCCCACTTTGGGATCTTACAAGCCTAGAAATGATCTAGAAACCTATGTCTATTGATTGGAAATGTTAGTACAATGAAATATAAACAATATGATCCTACTAGCACTCCAATTGACTAAGTTTTCAAGGATATATTCAGATCTGGAAATTATTACTCAGTTCTCGGGTCCAATCCCTAAGGTATTGGAAATGAGTGTCCCAATTGAGATAAGCCCTGTTGCAATTGTTGGGACAGCTGAAAACACTTCAAAAATGAATAATAATCATGTACTTTAGAAGAGCTACTTAAGGTTAGAAGGGTTAGAAACAATTTCACGTATCCCAAGGCTTGTAGGTGTTGAAGAAAATCAGATTGATAAATTCACCTTCAAAATCGTCAAGAAGATAATGCTCAATAAGAGTTGGGAACTAGCCTTTTAGGTGCCCTAAGTAGAATCTAGATTTGAGAAAGTAGTCTGCAGAAATATTCAAGACAAATGGTGAGAAGATTCACAGGTTTAAATTTTATTTTTAATTATTATTTTTCTTTTTTTTTGAATTTTTTTTGGTCTTTTTAAATTTAAATAAAATAAAAAAATATAATTGTAGAAATTTTGAAAAAAAGGTGATTGATTTGTTGGACTAAAAATTGCTTCTTATTTTCACGAGGGTTAATGGGTCAAATTAATGCCCTTCTTAACTTAGTTGACCAATGCCTAGCCTACGGATTAGGACTATAGGTAGAATCCTGAAGAAATCACCTCAAGCCTAATCAAGAACAAGATATGGAACCAAGCCCTACTAAACAGAATTTCGCTTATTGAAAATCCTTCAACCAATAGATAAATTATGATGCAAAATAAATTGGAACCCTTAATGAGGAACTTAGGGCAGAATCCAACAACGGAAGAAAAGCCTTACCTTATATCAACAAAAGAGAAGTGTGCTCTCCAAATAAGAAATTTTACCTTAAAATGGATCGATCTAATTAGCGTAGCCTTTGTAATAGTCTTTATATTTGATATCAACCAAGAAAGAGAAGGGAAACTCTGAGATGAACAACAAAGCTTTCATGAAAATAATTCACAATTTGAAAAATGATCTCAACAATGGCACACCTACGAACATGGATCCCCATCAACGCCCAACTTCAAGCCATTAATCCCACCTGCATCGGGCCCCCATTGCGTAGAGATTTCACGGACTGTGATTTCCTAAGTTCAACTCCAGGTCATCAAGCCCACCTACATCGAACCCCCATTGCATAGAGATTTCACGGACTGCAATTTCCTCGATTGAGCCTGCGGCCAGGGACTTTGTGGCCACTCACTTTCCCACATCCATAACTTGGTTCCAGAGCTCAAGCCCATTCTAGGCACCATTTCACCTCAATCCGCGGCCATACAGTTGGCACTCTCGTTAACTGGTTCTTTCCCGAATTGAGTATGGTATTCTCTAAGAACAGAAGAACTTCAATCGCAGGAGGGGAAACTTATTTGAGGAGCAGTGGCCACTGTCCATATGCAAAAATAGAGCGATTTGCTACAAGACACATTTTCGCCATCTTCCTCCGCACTCTTTGTTACCAATGTCGGTCATTTGAACAAAAAAAAGAGACTCGAATAAGGTTCTGATATTTGAGGCGCAAACTAGGAAACAACAAAGGCGCAAACCAGGAAAGGAAGGGCGTTGCTACATGATTTTGGGATACATGCTAAGTGTTTGAAAAATACCACAAATCCGTTGTATTAGAACCCCCAGCTTCACCTGAACCCGTAGTAATAGTGCCTGAGGGTCAAGGGGAACAACTTGAAACTGGGGTCCATGAGGGGTCCATGAAAAATCCATATAGTCAGATTTCTGCTGCGGAAAATGGAATTTCTAGAAACTAAAAACAACAAGATTCATTCAAAAATAGACACCCTCTCTGCTAGATTTTCAGAGGTGGAAGGGGATAATCAATCCCTTAAGAAGATAGTACATGAAAACAAAGAGCATGAAATTTTCCATCCTCAAAATGATACGTTGCATAAAGAAATTCGCAACCTGAAAAGCAAGCAAGAAGAAATCTGATCCCAACAGGCCACCTTCAAACAAGAAACTGAGACACACATCAATTCTTAGACACAGGTGGTTCAGGGAAAGGATAAAACTCCTACCGCTCTTGCAGCAGTTGAGGAGCTGGTACAAGAAAAACTTGTGGAAGAACGCACCAGACAGGCAAGAGAATTGAATCTTAAAATGAGAGGTCTCCCCTTACCTCACCCCTCTCCGGATCCTATGGAAGTGGGGGCTAGGTTCCTTCGGGATACCCTTAACCTCCCCGATATAGCTTTGGACAGAGCCTGGCTGGGCTAAGAATCCACTGTCATCCTCAGGTTCTAGACTACATCTGTACATCTGATCGACTCCGCACCCAAAGGGATAAACAAAAGTTGTTCTCTCTTCCTAAGAGGATTTTCTTGGATGAGGACCTCACTCGAGCACAGGTTGTGGAATTTGAACAATTTAGAGAACAGGTTACGGGAAATGGGAAGTTATCAGGAATCTCTGGGCAGTCGTTTGAGACTCCTCCCCACCCGGGTGGGAACCCCGAACTAGAGGTTCCAAATGATGGGCCCGCTTGGGGAGACAACAAGGTATAGGCATTTCTATCCGCTGTTGGAATGGTAATGGATATTTCTGCTCATCATCGGGACTCTTGTATGACGCTCTCAAATCAGCGGACATCCTCTTCGTGATCGAGACTCATGCGAGCCCTGTTCGACCTCTCCCAGATATTGCAAGTTACTATTGGTTCTTAGTTTGCTAGCGAGAGATGAGGAGCTCGGGAAGGGTTAGAGGATTAGGTGGAGTTGCTTGTTTGGTTAGTGACTCACTCTGGAACAGGGTATCTTTGGTAGCCGAAGATGAGTTTTCAAAGTTTATGTGGATTCAGATTAACGTCGAGATCTCTCTTCCAAGGGACATCTACATTGTAGTTTGTTATTTTCCCCAGCCTCTCCACCATTTTGCATCCATAATGGCTCTAATGGGGACCCCTTTATAGACTTGTACACCGACATCACCCAGTGCTCTACTGATGAGGAATTCATCCTCCTAGATGACTTCAATCCTCAGACTAGAGATCTCTAGATCCCTCTCCACGATCAATCAAAGGATGTGTTTTGTACCCAAGGGATAGAACCAGATTCAGTAGGGCTTCACCAGATGTCCGATGATTCTTTGGGGCCCACCACAGTTTACGGTAAGCATCTATTGCAGTTGGGAGAATCATAGGAGTTGTTGATTTTAAATGGTTTGTCATGTTTTCCAGGCTCCCACTTTTTCACATGCTGACCATATGGTGCGAGTGTAGTTGGTTATGTCCTCGCTAGCCAGAACTTGCTCCCTTTTATTCGCCATCTCTCAGTCTCCCCCATCCTCCTTGTTGATCATGCACTTCTTTCCTTCTCTCTTCAGTCTGACCCTCCCCTTCCACACCATCCTTCCCCTGGGAGCCCACCTCGAACCACTTTTGGATTTGACGAAGGCAACCGTGACATCTTCTTCTCTACCCTACACATGATGCTCCCATGAGACTCTCGAAGACCCAATTCTCCTTGCTTGTTTCTACTTCCACTAAATACACTCATCTTTCATCTGCCATTTGGGAAGAAACACTCAAATCCTCCCCCCACTCCACTCGTTCCACTTCCATCTGCCAAAAAGTTGGATCTTGCCCCATGAACAAAAGGTACGATGACGAATGCAAGACTCTACATTGAGAAATTCGATATGCTTTCACCCACTCTCAACCCTTCTACCCCGACTTCAAATCTTCTTATCATTGTCTCCTCCATCGTAAGAAACAACAGTTTGTCTCTCATAGAAGACGAGAACTTTTTACTCTCTTTGCCGACTCCCCTAAACAATTCTGGCCTACCATCCTTCCTCGACGCTCCCCTCTTCCATCTGACCTCGACCCTACATCCATGTTCTCTCACACTTCCAACTTTTATGATATTCCGGGGAAGGCCTAAATTCATGTTACCTCCCCACCCTCTTCCTGTTACCTTTTCTCAGAAAAAGATATTAGAGAGGCCATTTGGGTGATGAACAACAACAAAGCAGCCGATGAGGAAGGCTACCAAGCAGAGATATTTAAGCACGGTTTCCGTGCTTTGGTTAGCTACTTGGCTGATCTCTTCAACCATGTAGTTCGTGAAGGTTTTCCAGTAGAATGGTCACACCACATCATCCATCCGATCCACAAATTAGGTTTCAGTTCAAATCCCAATAACTACAGAACGATCATGGTGGGCTTGTTGTCGCACAGATTGTCACGACAACGCTCAGACTGGGGGCTGTCACCTTGATCCCTGATCTCTCCGTTTAAGCCATCTCCTGAGGCTAAGGGGGGTAGACCCTATGGGATGAATGAAGACCAACTGTGGACCAGTTGGGTTGAGAGACATAGCAAGGCAATTTAGCACCTGATTGATTTTAGCAATTAATGGACCAGTGCCTTATGGAGTTAATGATTAAATGATTATTTATTAGATGTTGCAGTAATATGAACTTTGTAAAACAATCATTTATCATCAAGTAAACCAAGCAGAATGCAAGATATTCAACAAACCAAAATGCAAGATATTCAACAAACGCACAATGCCTTAATAATGATCCAGCAATTAAATTTCTAAAGATTAAATGCTTTAAACAACCATAAAATTTAAATGCTAACCAGATTCAAATAGTTAATCTCCAGATGTAAACATTTAAGCTCATTGAACTATACCTCAACAAAAAAAAGCCTTTAAAAGAAATCTTCAATTTTCAATTAGTCTCTTTCTTTTTTTTTTTTTAATTTTTTAAATATTTTTATTATTTTTTAATTTTATTATTTTTTAATTTTTTAATTTTTTAATTTTTTTTTTTATTATTTATATCTTTTTTTTTCCTTTTTTTTGGATCCTTGAACTTAGCCTTTAGAAAATCACCTAGGAAGACTTAGGACTTAGGACTTATTAAGGGATTAAAACATTTTCTAACCCTCAAGACACTTTACATCACATCATGACTTTTACAATTGTACATCTCAAGGGGGAAACCCATTTGACATAGACCCTCAAAAACCAGCCAGTTCTCCGACACAACTATAATCTAGCAGATCAAGCAATTTGTAATAACCTAACCAAATAGTTAGAATTATTTCCAAATTACTTTTACATAGACTCTAAGCACACTAGGATTCCCCTAAGATTCTAATGACAAAATTCATTCCGGCTTTGGGGTTAGGCTGAAGGAAAACTTTGCCGGTCATGGATCGGTGAGACAAAAAAACCTTCTGGAACGTAGATTATCACTAGAAAATTAGGTTTGCCTAGGCAGTTTACATACATGACTGAGATCTGCTAAGATTATTTACATTTTACACATGCAGACTGGGTTTACAACATACATGATCAATCTGATGATGACAGTCGAATGACACAGATGTGTCGATCCAGCGTTGTCCCTTTTGCAAAAAAGGGGGTGTACTACTATGGGTAGTTGACACATAGTGGTCAACATCTGGCTCTACTTGGGGACACGTTGTTGCACTGTAAGAATGTGAGAATCTAGAATCTGCATCCACGCAACACACAACCAAAAATAAGTAGTGTCCATCCAAAAATCATCATAAAACATTAAGCACATGAAAGATATAAGCTCTTCATTTATTAACTATCTAGTAACATGAAAAGTAAATCTAATCCTAAAAAACATAAATAAAATGTTGAAATGACAAGGACTAAGGTTAGAAATACAATACAGAGGATGCCCCTTGGCATCAAAAATCATCTTTGAAGAACAACTTGAGCATTTGGCCATTTGCAGGTAGATCAAGTGGTTCGCCATCCAATCTGCTCAAGTGGAATGAGTTTGGTCCAACTATATCTTGAATGATGTACGGTCCCAGCCACACATTGTCTAACTTCTTACGTTTTCCTGGTTTTTCATTCTTGCGATCCCACTCCCACCTGCAAAGATCTAGATCGAGAGGATTTATCAAAGCTTTTCTTAATGTTAGATTGATTTTTATATATAGCATCATACGCTGTCCTACGAGCTTCATCTAACTCCACAATCTGATCTATTCTATTTTGAACAACATCTTTATTAGTAGAAAAATGCTGAAGGAGCTGATAAGCTGGCAATTTCAGGTGCACAGGTAAGGTGACATCCAAGCCATAAACTAACTCAAAGGGAGATTTACCACTAGCTTTCTTTTTAGTGATCCTATCTGCCCATAAAGCATACTTGATTTTGCTATCCCATGATCTCTTATTATCTCCTCTATCTTCTTGATAATGGTTATGAGATTCTTGTTACTTGATTCAGCCAGACCATTACCCTGAGGATAGTAATTTGATGAATGAGATAAGACAATGCCATACTTGAAACAGAAAGACAAAAACTCTGAGGAACTAAAGCTTTGGCATTGTCAGTAGTGATCTTAGCAGGGACACCAAATCTAGTGATGATATTATTTTCAATGAAATCCATGATAACCTTTTTAGTGGCATTCTTAGCAGGAATGGCTTCAACCCATTTAGTGAAATAATCAGTGCAGTCAAAATCCATGAGTAGCCATTGCTAGAATTTTCATGGAACTTCCCGATGAAGTCCAAACCCAAACGCTGAAAAGGTGCCTCTACAATGACAGGTTGTAGGCGCAGGGCAACAAGCTTCTGTTTCCCAGTGAAAAGCTGACAAGCTTGACAAGTTCTAACAAACTTATGCACATCAGAAAAAATTGAAGGCCAATAATGACCAGCTCTCAAAATTTTGTGGGCGGTAGTTCTAGCAGCATAGTGACCACCACAAAATCCTGAATGAAACTCAGAGATTAATTTCTTGGACTCAATTTCATCAACACACCTAAGTACTATGCCCTCAGGATTTCTCCATCCAAGGCCATCCTTCATAAGACAACACTTAGTGGCTTTTAGTCTAAGAGCCCTTCTATTATGAGCAACTAAATGGTTAGGACATGTAAGATTCATCAAATAATAAATAATGTCCTTGTACCATTCATGCTCTCCTAATCTTTGCAACTCAGGCAAAGATAGATCGCTAAGACAAACCAAACCAAGAGTCTTTTCGTTACCTTCGGTCAACATTTGAGCCAAGCTTTGGCCTTTGAATAGCTTGGTGGGTCTGATCTCTAAATCATATTCCTGTACTTTAGTAACCCACCTAGCGCAAGTCCCTAAGCCATCAATTTGAATTAATATATCTTTAACAGCAGAATGTGGGACGAAAGCAATGATTTTAGAATAACCCACATAAGTTTTGAAGTGCTTAAGAGACTTGACCAGGGCATAAGCTTGCTTTTCCATGGTATTGTACTTTAATTCAGAATTTTGTAGCACTCTACTCATGAAAGAAATAGGCTGCTCGTGACCATCTGTATTCTTTTGTAACATGACACCAACAATGGTATCTTCGAAAGTGAAAGAAAAAATCATGAAATCCTTGGAATAATCGGGACTAACTAAGACAGTGGCTCTTGCAATAATGCATTTGATTTCTTGAAAAGCCCTTTTGCCGCCTTCTTGCCAAACAAATTTTACATCTTTCTTCAGAAGACTTTGAATAGGCTTAGCTACTTCTGCGTAATTTGGAATAAACCTTCTAAGAAAATTTGTCTTTCCAAGGAAAGACTGAAGGGATTTAAGATTATGAGGAAAAGGAATCTTTTGGATTGCTTCAATTCTTTCAGGATCAATTTTGATTCCATCTTTACAAATGATATGGCCAAGTAATTTCCCTTCGGTTACTCCAAAAACAAACTTAGCTGGATTCAAAGAAATCTCGTATTCTCTACATCTATCGAAAACCTGCCTAAGATGATTTATATGACTGATACCATCTTTAGTAAATACAGTAAGATCATCTTGGTAAATTTCAATAAATTTTCCGATTAACCCCTTGAAGGCATAATCCATAGCCCTTTGAAATGTAGCCCCAGCGTTGGTTAATCCAAACGGCATTCTAATGTATTCAAAAGTACCCCCTGGTATGGTGAATGTGGTTTTATGACGATCTTCCTTTTTAACCCATACCTAATTGCACCCAGAAAAAGCATCTAGCAACGACATCATTCCAGAACCGGTTACTCTTAGCAACAAAGTCTCCATGTTTGGAGAAGGGTAATTATCTTTCTTGCATGCTAGATTAAGATTCCAAAAATCAACACAAAGCCTTATCGTACCGTTCTTTTTCCTAACAATCACCAGATTTGAACACCATGTCAAATGCCTTGTTTGAGCGATAATTCCTGCCGCAAGCATTTTTGCAAGCTCTTTCTGAATCAAAGGGGCTAACTTAGGATTAATCTGCCTAAGCTTCTGGAAAAAGGGTTTAGCATTTTCATCTTTTAAGGGGATAGTATGTTCCATGACATCTTCCCTATAGCCTTTAATTCATCATAAGAAAAAGCTAAAACATCTCGATATTTGCGAAGTAAATTAGTTAACTTTTTTCTTTCCTCCACACTAGTACTTTTACCAATTTTAACAATCTTCGGGTTCTCAGGAGTACCAATATTTATCTTGATATATTCTCCTGGGTCCATTTTATTTTCCTCTCGCAACTTCATGGCATCATGACGATCAAAGTGTTGCTCTAAGGCAACCACATTCCTAGGAGTAGGCTTTATGATATGCTCATGATTAAAAGATCCATCCTCCTCAGAATCTATCCAGAAATCTTCAAACTCATCCAGACTATCAAGAAAACGAATCACTTGCTTTTCATCATTAAAGACTTGACAATGCTCTGAGTTATCTAGAACAGACAGTCTAAATATTACTTCCATTTTGATCTTATCCTTAATTAGCTCATCAGATAACTGGAAGGTAGTAGCAGCTACAGCAAGTTCATCCGCCAAACTATTTTGCTCTCTTGGGATAGCTTCCAGGTCAAGGGCATCAAAGTGTTCCATAGTATCCCACACAGCATTTCGATAATTCCTTAATCTTTGATTTTTATGTGTGAATTTATTTTTAAGCTGCATGATAATTAGATCAGAATCCCCCTTAATGCTAAGCAACTTAATTTTCAAAGACTTTGCCAATTCAAGACCCAACAATAAAGCCTCATATTCAGTGACATTGTTGGTTGCTTCAAATTCTAATCGATAGGCAAACTTGAAAATGTGACCAAGGGGAGATTTAAGCACTATTCCAGCACCTTTAGCATGCCTAGATGATACAACATCAAAATACATGCACCAAACTTTATCATTGAGATCCTTAATCTTATCATCAGGAGGAATTATGAAATTAGACATGATAGCGTAATTCCCAATGTCAGATTGTTCTTTAATTATCTCGTTGTGAGGTCTCTTAGGATCTTCAACATGGAATTTTCTTTCGGGCTCTCTATTAAGTCTTATAAAACCATCACCTCTAGGAGCCAATTCATTTGAATACTTCCTCCTAGATCAAAGGCCCACTTTCTGGATAAAAGCATACCCAGGAATCAGGCACATCAACAACAACAATATCCATAACAATCATGATGTCTGGGTAAATTGATAGATGAACTTGTAAATCTTTGATCAAACCATGCACTTCAATCTTTTTAGAATCCATGGCACATATATTATAGTAGGGTCTAGAATCCATGGCACATATATTATAGTAGGGTCTAGAATCCATGGCACATATATTATAGTAGGGTCTAGATCTTAAGTTAAGCTGTTCCATGACTCTTTTAGTCATGACACAAGCTAATGCACCAGAATCCAACATGCAATTATTCAATTTATATCCATTCACTAACAAGGTGATAAAGAAAGGTTGGTGATCTTTGTTATCTGCATCTAAGCTTTGCAAATGTATGGGAGCATCGTGATAGTCAACTTCCTGGGTCTTCTGTTGAGAAATATTTACTTGAGGAACCTGACTAGCTTTTAGTAACTTATCTCTTTGGGAAGGGATTTTAGCAATCTCAGAGACAGGAACCCAGATTTTCGCATTGTTAAACCAACTTCCCAAATCGACATCTAATCCAAAGTTTAAACCAGGGTTAAAAGTTCGAGGGGGAATTTGATTCCCGCTCTGATCTTTATCCCTTCTCTGATAGGTTAAACCTTTATCTCTAGCAATTTCCATGATTTGCTCTGTAGATGGTTTTTCACCATATAACTTAGCCAAAATGTCATCTTCATTTTCAAGGTTATTTATACTAAAAGCTGAATGAAGGATTCATAATGTCACGACTATTTTCCTTGACCTCCATCCAATCATCCATAGACAAAGGAAACTTGTTACCCACTACATTTATTTGATCACATGCCCCAAACATTCCATTATCTAAAATTCTTCTAACGATGGGACAAGTGGCCTCTTCATGAAGAGCATCACAAACCCGATAGCAAGGCGGATCATTATTAACCAAATTAGTAAACGTATTAGGAGGTCTCTGCTCACTAGATTGACCCTTCTTTTGCCAATTGTTATTTCTGTTATTATTATTTCGAGGTTGGAAATTTTGCATTTGTGCTCTTTCCATTTGGACCAACCTATTCTGCAAAGTATCTATCTCCTTATTATGATTAATTTCCATGCTTTCGATCTTTTGGAGCAATTTCTGAACAAGCACGCTTTCAAGCTCTTGAACTGCTTTTCCTTCAGGTTCTTTTAGTTTCATAACAGCCCTATCAAAACCTGGGATCTCAGACTTCCCAGATGCCGCCTTGTCCTTTTCAAGCTCCATTGCTAAGGCTTGGAAATCCCTATAATCATTAAGTCTAGCACGCCTCAATTCATAAGAGGGCTCAGGACTAAAGGCATCAATGTAAAAATCTCGAAGAGATTTGTCAATAGGTTTATAATCTTGAGGTAATTCTCTAACCATATCATTAAACCTTTTGTTAAATTCTTCAACAGTTTCATTCTCTCTCTTTTTTATTATGCTAATAGCTTTCACGAGGTGTCTTCCTTCTCTCTTATCTCCATACTTTTCCTTAAAGGCATCAATGATCGATTGTAAGGAATTAAATGAATTCTAAGGCCTTTCTGCAAACCAGTCATGAGCATCGCCCTCCAAGTTTATAATAAAAAGAGTCATTCTAACATCTTCATGATCGAAATCAGCAGACCTTGCGTACTTAGCCATCCATATACTAAAATCTCTCAGATGTGAATTAGCACTAATCGCGTTATCTCCATGAAATCTTGGCAGCTTATCTATCCCAAGCGTTGGAAGATCATTGGGATAACCTTGAATGTTAGAAAAACCGCAAGGAGCATATATATTCATGATGTCGTGCCCAACCGGACTAGTAAAAAAAAAATGGATATTAGAGAGGGCTTCTTGTCCAAGGTTAACAAGAAGTGTACGAGAAGAGAGTTTGTGTAATCGTACCCTGAGAGCCCTTTCAGGATCAAGAGCAGGATTGCCCAAACTGCTTGAATGTCTTCTAGTATACACTCTTGCAGATGATATATGAAGTGGAGTCGCCACCCAGATAGGAAGTGAAACACTGAAAATCTCGAAAGGAAAAGACCAAGGACAGAAAAAACTTTATCCCCAATAACGGCGTCAAAAAATGTTGTCGCACAGATTGTCACGACAACGCTCAGACCGGGGGCTATCACCCTGATCCCCGATCTCTCCGTTTAAGCTATCTCCCGAAGCTAAGCGGGGTAGACCCTATGGGATGAATGAAGACCAACTGTGGACCACTTGGGTTGGGAGACACAGTAAGGCAATTTAGCACCTGATTGATTTTAGAAATTAATGGACCAGTGCCTTATGGAGTTAATGATTAAATGATTATTTATTACATGTTGCAGTAATATGAACTTTGTAAACCCAGCAGAATGTAAGATATTCAACAAACGCACAATGCCTTAATAATGATCCAACAATTAAATTTCTAAAGATTAAATGCTTTAAACAACCATAAAATTTAAATGCTAACCAGATTCAAATAGTTAATCTCCAAATGTAAACATTTAAGCTCATTTAACTATACAACAACAACAAAAAAAGACTTTAAAAGAAATCTTCAATTTTCAATTAGTCTCTTTCTTCAAATTTTTTTAATTTTAAGATACCTTATATATATATATCTTTTATATTTTATAATTAAAACAACCAAACAAAGCAAAAACTAAGGTCAAATAAGAAACAATCTAAACTATGAGACCAAAATCAAAAGCTTAGGGAACTTTTATTTTTGGGAATTTTTTATTTATTTATTTTTTATCAAATTAAACTTAATTAAGTCTAAAATTTACACTAAAACTTTATATTTTTTATTTTTTTATTATTTTTATAGTTCAAAACTAACACTAAACTAAAACAAGTATTTAATTCTAAAACTAAAATTAAAATATCTTACACCCAAAACTAGCAAAATCTAAAAATTTTAAAACTTTTTTATTGATTTTTTTTATTTTTATTATTTTTAATTTCTAAATTTAAATTCTAAATAAACTTAAAATTAAAATCTATTCTTAAAATCAAACCCTAAACTAACTAGTGCCATAACTAAAATTAAAACTTAAAACTAATCTAAATCTAAAAAAATGAAAAAAGCAACCACTCACCTATCATACATATATAAAAGTGGAAATTTAAATCTCAAATAAATAAAAACTAAAACAATAATTATAATTCTAAAACTAAAACTAAAATCTAAATAAAAAAATAAAAAAACTAATGCTAACCTAAATCCTAAAGAGAATACATTCATAAATCGAAATCCAAATTTTGCTGAGCGTTTGATGTGTGCAGGCCTGGACGTTTGATGGCGGAGAGGAGATTCCTTGTTGCAGGTAGACAACGTTGAGGGTACGGAGGAGATAGAGCCGCAGGAAGGATAAGACGCTGAGAGAGCTGCGTGGAGATGTAAAAGACGCAGCTACAGGAAAAACGCAGAGTGAAGGGTTTGGCAGCGTGAAGCAGGCAGCGGATTTGAAGAGGAACTCACACGGAGAAAGAGGGAAGCACACAGGTTTGGACGCAGGAAATGGTGGACGTAATGGGGCATGATGGCAGGAACGGATCTGCAACGTTTTGACAGTGACGAAAGGGAATGCTTGGAGTATTGATGAACTGCGTGAGAGATGAGGGCTTTAAGTCTTGTTTGCAGGTGCGGGAATTTGCAATGGTGGAGATGCTGCGGGATCAGAAGCGTGAAGACTGCGTGGAGGATGAGGGAATACGATGATAGAGCTGTGGATTTAATGCAAGAATAGGGGAATGACTACGCAAGATAGCCGTGAGGGCGAGCTAGGGCAATATGCTGCCCGTTATGGGAGAAAAATGCCTGAGCGATGGCTACTGGAAGAGCTGCGTAAGGAAGACTAGTTCCGGCAACGTAGATTTGAAGAGATCTGTACGTAGAGATTGGCTAGATCTTCGAGGGAGCAGAAAAGTGGGGCGTAATGGAATAGCGTAGTGAAATGAAGCTGCGTTTTGACGGAGCAAGCAAAAAAAATCGATCTTGGGCAGCAGAGAAACTTAAACCGGAGGTAACAGAGCCGTAATCTAGAAACTTAATCAAAATTTTAAATCTTTCTGCTTCAGATTGCCTGATGGAAATGCTGAAAATTTTTCAAAATCTGTACATGCAACCTGCAATGGCAAACAACAGAACACCCAAAAATAATATATGCAAGGATTAAACCTAAAAAGAAACCCAAAAACCAGCTAAAGAATTACAATATTTACAGATTAACGACTCTAAGCAGCGAGATTTATCAATATGCCATAGAAATATTTTCAGAATTTTAGATTTACTATGAAATGCTTCAAAAAACCCTCATGCATTCAGAAGAAAAACTCGAATGATAATCCCGGGATTGAAAATGGCTGGGCTCTTTCAGTAAACACAATCCGGGAGTTGGCTGGTTCAGCTGAGAACTTCCTTGAACACCTGGTAATCTAAAAAAAAAAAATTACTGCACAGCTTAAAATCAACCATTATCATAGAGGGAGAAAACAACAGTGAAATTCAGATCAAATGGAGATACCTGCCATTATATTCAGAAATTAAACTATCATTCAAACCCCATAAATCAGACAAAATACTTGTGCCTAAATCAATCTTTATCAAGCTATCATCAATGGCTGAAAATAAAATTATGCAGAAAAATAAAACATCTTACAGTATTTCCAGAAGAGTAACACCAACAAGATTTTCAACCCCAAATTCTTTTTTTATTGCACAAAAAATGACTACAAGAGAGCTTTCTTTAGCACACAACTCTAAGATCGAATCCGAATTCAAATGACCCCGGACACCCTATTTAAAGGAAAATTTCCCAACGGATAGTTCGAGTGATCCATGTCAAAATGATCTCGACCATTGATGAGGATCAAAATCCCTTTCAATCTCATCCATCGAAATTTTAAATGCATTTTAATAATAAGTTATTTTAATAACCTAAGGATAATATATTAATGAAATAAAATAAAATAACAGTCCTTAGTAATTTTATATGACTAAATAAATCAAAAGGAATTAAATAAATTAACTTAATATGAAAATAAATAAAAATTAAAATAATAATTAATAAATTTCTAAAAACCCCCTTGATTTATCTCCCTAATGATTTAAATGAATAAATTGAAAAAAGTAATTAAAATATATTTATAGGATATATAAAGTAAATAAAATGGAATTACATTCTAATATATAATAATATATAAAATCATTTATTATTTGTTGATTTTTAAACACTAAAATATTATCTAGTCGTAGATGGTCAACCTAGTCAACCTAGCTGTTGGGAAGGTCAGCTCTCCCTATTTAATGTGCGGCCATTATCTGATTCCTCAACTTGTCCTGACGATGAACCACACTAGTTGGTTCGAAACGCGTCGATAAAGGTTCTTTACATGTGATTTACGTCGAAACTCTTCTTATAATTGTTATGGATCACAAAATCTCAATTTGTACAATTAAAATCTTGCATTTTATTTTCTTCAAATTTTGACTTATTATTATTTTATTATTTTATTTTATTTTTCATTATTTATTTTTTTTAGATTTTTATTTTATTTATTTTTAAATTTTTATATTTATTTTTTTTTTTGTTTTTATTTTTATTATTTTTTATTTTTTTAATTATTTTTATTGGATCCTCGAACTTAGCCTTTGGAAAAATCACCTAGGACCTAGGACTTAGGACTTATGAGGGGATTAAAACATTTTCTAACCCTCAAGGCACTTTACATCATGACTTTTACAATTTTACATCTCAAGGGGGAAAACCCATTTGACATAGACCCTCATAGACCACCCAGTTTTGCGACACAACTATAATCTAGCAAATCAAGCAATTTGTAATAACCTAACCAAATAGTTAGAATTATTTCCAGATTACTTTTACATAGACTTGAAGCACATTCCCCTAAGATTCTAATGACAAAATTCATTTCAGCTTTGGTGTTAGGCTGAAGGAAAGCTCTGTCAATCATGGATCAGTGAGACAAAATTGAAAAAACCTTTTGGAATGTAGATTATCACTAAAAAATTAGGTTTGCCTAGGCAATTTACATACATGACTCAGATCTGCTAAGATTATTTACAAATTTACAGATGCAGACTGGGTTTACAACATAACATGATCGGGCTAATGATGATAGTCAAATGGCACAGACACGTCGATCCGGCGTTGCCCCTTTTGCGAAAAAGGGGGTGTACTGCTATGGGTAGTGTTGACCGCTGCGTGTCAACTACCCATAGCAGTACACCTTTTTTTTTAATTTATTTATTT
Organism: Pinus taeda; assembly: GCA_000404065.3. Classification (NCBI taxonomy): domain Eukaryota; kingdom Viridiplantae; phylum Streptophyta; class Pinopsida; order Pinales; family Pinaceae; genus Pinus; species Pinus taeda. The sequence continues at coordinate 198,975 of APFE030232571.1, read as the reverse complement.
GTTTTCGCAAAAAGGGATAGCGCTTGATCGACATGTCTGTGCCATTCGACAGTCATCGTCGACCTTGATCATATTAAGTTGTAAACCCAGTCTGCATTTTGAATTGTAAATAATCTTAGCAGAATTGAGCCATGTATGTAAATTGCCTAGGTGGACCTAATTTTCTAGTTATAATCTGCATTCCGGAAGGTTTTTCGTCTCACCGATCCATGATCGGTAGAGTTTTCCTTCAACCTGACCCCAAAGCCGGAATGAATTTTGTCATTAGAGTGATAGGAGAATCCTAGTGTGTTAATCTGCTAGATTATGTTTGGTCGCAGAATTGGGTGGTCTATGAGGGTATATGTCAAAGGGCTTTCCCTCTCTTAAAGATGTAAAAATTGTAAAAGTCATGATGTAAAGTGTCTTGAGGGTTAGGAAATATTTTAATCCCCTCATGGGTCTAAGTCCTAGGTTCTAGGGAAATTTTTCCAAAGGCTGAGTTTGAGGATCTATAATAAAATAAAAAATTTAAAAATTAAAAAAAATTTAAAAAATATATATAAAAATTAAAAGAAAAATAATAATAATAATATAAATATAAAAGTAGAATTAAAAACTTAAAAAATAATGAAATAATAATATTTTGAGAATTTCAATCTTTAAATGCATTAAAAAATTCGACGGATGAGATTAAGAGATGTCTTGATCGTCATCCACGATCGAGATTGTTTTGACATGGATCACTCAAACTAGCCGTTGGGATTTTTTCCTTTAAATAGGGTGCTAGGGGTCATTTGAGATCACATTGGATCTGAGTCTTGTGCTGAAGAAGCTCTCTTGTAAACGTTTTTGGTGCTAATAAAGAAAGACTTTGGGGTCAAAAGCTTGCTGGTGTTACTCTCTTGAAGTGTTGTGAGCCATTTCATTTTCTGCATATTTTATTTGTTTTAGCCATTGATAATAGCTTAATGAAGAGTATTGTTGAGCATAGGTATCTTGTTCACATGCTAGGGTTTGAATGGTATTAGGGTTTCTGAATTAATGGCAGGTATCTCTATTGCATTGGAGATCTAATAGTATTTTTTCTCTCTCTATTGATGGTTTGAGTGAGCTGTGCAGGAATATCTTGTTGAAGAAAGATCAGTGGGTGTTTGGGGAAGTTCTCAGCTGAACCAACCAACTCCCATAAGCACTTTTTACAGAGCCCAGCTAGTTTTGATCCTGGGTTAATCATTTAGTCTGTTTTCGGAATTGCATGAGAGATTTCTAAAAGCATTTCATTAGCTATCTGAAGTTCTGAAAATTTTTCAATAATAACTGACAAATCTGGCTGTAGTAGAGCTATATTTTTGTAATCTTGGACCAATTTGTAGGGTTTTTACTTTTAATGTTTTGCATATATCTTCTAGGTTTTTCCATGTGCAGGTTGTAGGACTGGTAAAATTTTTTTCTTCATGTAAATCCAGGACTGTCCCCAAAAAATAGCTTTTGTAGAAGTGTTTGTCCCAGATTTGGAGAAATTTTGGGGTTTTTATCAATTGAATCTGAAGCAAGGCAAATTTAAATTTCTTCTTTCTCTTTTATCTAAAGCTCCTTCAAGGGTTTTTGGTTGTTGTTCTACAAACGTATCAGCAAAGCTGTGCTCTCTCTCCTATACGCAAATATCACTGTTTCCTTTATAGTTTCACTTCCAGGTCTATGCTGCCCAAACCTCCAAATTTGCCCCCTCCGTCTGCTGCAACATTCTCTCTTATACCCACGTTGTTCCTTGCTCTTTATGTATGCTTGCACGCTGCTATATTCCCTACGCTGCCTCCAAACCTGTAAACGCACAGCAAACACCATCGAGAGGCCGATTTTGCGCAGCTTTTCACATCTTCATCGAACCCATTTACGCAGCTCTTCACACTTTGCATTTCCAGTTTTGCTGCACGCGATTTCCTCCTCACGTCGACTCATCTCATCATTTTCTTCAGAACTGTCTTGCTTCACGTGATCCACCCAGACGTGCGCATACGCACCTGTGGCTCCTTTGACAAATACGTTTGACAAAAAAAAAAAAAACTGAAACGTGCATTGCGTGGACTCCTGCGGGTTACGTTTCCTCATCTCAAACCACGCATTACCTGCACCTGCTCAAACAAAATTTGTTGAAGCTCTCAGAGACAGGGTAAGGATCAGGTTTTTTCCCATGGACTTCAAGTAAAAGTCTCGATCCATACGTTTGCAATTAGAGTATAGATTAAATCCTTTTTATGTTGCGTCTAAATCTTGCGGTTTTGACCGCAGGAGGGTGAACTGTGCATGCGTTTTCCCCTTTCCGTTTGCGTAGGAAGCAGTCTTTTTTTTTGGTCTCATCGTAATTGCATAGCATTCGCTTTAGATTTTATTTTCATTATGTCTAGATCATAGTTTTAGTTTAAATTTAATTAGTTTTGCTTGAAGCTTTAGTGTTAAATATATAAAGGGTCACGTTTTAGATTATGCGTTAGGATTTAGGCTTTTAATTTTGGATTTAAAATTTTGATTTGTTTTTTTATAGTTTTTATTTTTTTAATTTAGATTTAGTGTAGATTTTAATTAGTTTTGTTATAGAAAAAAAAAAAAATCATATATTAATTTTCTTTTTTGGTAAATTTTAGATTTACTTTTGATTTTATTCTTTTTTATATAGTTTAGCGTAGTATAGATTTAAAATAGTTGTTTTTTTTGTTTTTTTCTTTAATAATTTTATTTTTTATATATAAAAAGGAAATTTCTTTTCATTTAAAGAGTAGATTTTTCATTTAGTTTTAAATTTTTTAAATTTTTGTCTGAAAACCATAAAAAATATATTGTGGAAATTTTTGGCAGATTAGCTCAGGGGTTTATCACGTTTTATCTTCTCTGCTAAAGCTAAAATTTTGATGTGGAATAAGTATTTATCATCTATATGGTTTGGCATGCTTGAATGATCATAAACGAGATATTTGGTTAGCGTTTAAATTTTTGATGGTTGAGTATCGAAGCTTTATCTTTCGAATTTTTTTTAAATTTTTATTTTATTTATTTATTTATTTATTTTAAATCGCTGGAATATCATCACTGGAAAAGCATTGTATGAATATCTTGCATTACTTGAGTTATTCGATGGTTAATGATTGTTAATGAGTTCATGTTTCCACAACATTTGATAGATAATCTTTCAAACATTAACTCCACAAGGCACTGGTCTCTTAACTTAACAAAATCAATTTAGTGTTTGTTTCTTCGTGTCTCCCAACCCAGCTGGTTCGCAGTTGGTTCTCATCATCTCATAGGGTCTACCCCCCTTAGCCGCGGGAGACAGGCTTAAACGGAGAGATCGGGGATCAGAGTGACAGCCCCTGATTTGAGCGTTGTCGTGACAATCTGTGTGACAACATTTTTTGGCGCCGTTGTTGGGGATAGAGTTTTTTCTGTCCTTGGTCCTTTCCTTTCGAGCTTTACCGTGTTTCACTTCCTGTCCGGGTGGCAACTCCACTTCATATATTATCTTCAAGAGTGTATACTAGAAGACATCCAGGTAGTTTGTGCAATCCTGCTCCTGATCATGAAAGGGCCCTCAGAGTACGATTACACAAACTCTCTTCTCGTACACTTCTTGTTAATCTCGGACAAGAAGCCCTCTCTGATATCCATCTACTTTTTACTGATTCAGTTGAGCACGAAATCATGGACATCTCCCCATGTAACTTTGCTAATATTCCAGGTTATCCCAATGATACTCCAAAACATGGAATGGATAAATTGCCTATCTTTCAGGGAGACAACGCAATCAGTGCCAATTCGCATCTGAAAGCTTTTAGTTCATGGTTGGGGAAATACGCAAGGTTCGCTGATTTTAATCATGAAGATGTTAAAATGACCCTTTTTGTTCTAACTTTGGAGGGTGACGCTCTAGATTGGTTTACATAAAAACCTCAAAATTCATTTGATTCCTTACAATCGATTGTTAATGCCTTTAAAGAAAAGTATGGGGACAAACGAGAGGGAAGACACCTTATAAAAACTATCAGTATAATCAAAAAGAGAGAAAACGAAACTGCTGAGGAATTTAATAAAAGGTTTAATGACATTATTAAAGAATTACCCCAAGATTATAAACCTACTGACAAGTGTCTTCGAGAATTTTACATCGATGCCTTTAGTCCTGAGCCATCTTATGAGTTAAGGCGTGCTAGACTTAATGATTATAGGGATTGCCAAGCCTTAGCTATAGAACTTGAAAAGGACAAGGCAACATTTGGAAAATCTGAGATCCCAGGTTTCGACAGGGCTGCTATGAAATTAAAAGAACCTAAAGGAAAAACAGTTTGAAGAACCTGAAAGTGAGCTTGTTCTAAAATTGCTTCAAAAGATTGAAACCATGGAACTTAATAATACTAAGGAAATAGCCACTTTACAGAATAGGTTGGTCCAAATGGAAAGAACGCAAACGCAAAATTTCCAGCCTCGAAATAATAATAATAGAAATAACAATTGGCAAAGGAAGGGTCAATCTAGTGAGCAGAGACCTCCTAATCCACTAGCTAATTTGGTTGATAATGCTCCCCCTTACTGTCGGGTTTGTGATGCTCTTCATGAAGAGGCCACTTGTCCCATCGTTAGAAGAATTTTAGATAATGGAATGTTTGGAACAGGTGATCAAATAAATGTAGTAGGTAGTAAGTTCCCTTTGTCTATGGATGATTGGATAGAGGTCAAGGAAAAGAGTCGTGACATTATTAATCCTTCATCAGCTTTTAGTATAAATAACCTTGAAAATGAAGATGACATTTTGGCTAGGTTATATGGTGAAAAACCCTCTCCCAAGCAAATCCTGGAAATCGCTAGAGATAAGGGTCTGACCTATCAGAGAAGGGATAAAGATCAAAGCGGGAATCAAATTCCCCCTCGAACTTTTTGCCCTGGTGGAAACTCTGGATTTGATGTTGATTAGGGAAGTTGGTTTAACCATGTCAAAATCTGGGTTCCTGTCTCCGAGATTGCTAAAATCCCTTCCCAAAGAGACAAGTTACTAAAAGCTATTCAAGTTCCTTAAGTAAATACTTCTCAACAGAAGACTCGGGAAGTTGACTATCATGATGCTCCCATATACTTACAAAGCTTAGATGCTGATAACAAAGATCATCAACCTTTCTTTATCACCTTGCTAGTTAATGGATATAAATTGAATAATTGCATGTTGGATTTTGGTGCATCGGCTTGTGTAATGACTAAAAGGGTCATGGAACAACTTAAATTAAGAGTTTCTAGACCCTACTATAACATATGCGCCATGGATTCTAAGAAAATCGAAGTACACGGTTTAATCAAAGATTTGCAAGTTCATCTATCAGTTTACCCAGACATCATGGTTGTCATGGATATTGTTGTTGTGGATGTGCCTGATGCCTGGGGTATGCTGTTATCCAGAAAGTGGGCCTCTGATTTAGGAGGAAGCATTCAAATGAATTGGTCATATGCTATGATTCCTTCTCCTAGGGGTGATGGTTTTGTAAGACTAAATAGAGAGCCTGAAAGAAAATTTCATGTCGAAGATCCTAAGAGGCCTCACAACGAGATAATCAAAGAGCAATCTAACATTGGGAACTATGCCATCATGTCTAATTTCATAATTCCTCCCGATGATAAGATTAAGGATCTAAATAATAGAGTTTGGTACATGTACTTCGATGGTGCAGCATCTAGGCATGGCAAAGGTGCTGGAATAGTGCTTAAATCTCCCCTTGATCACATTTTCAAGTTTGCCTATCGATTAGAATTTGAAGCAACCAACAATGTCGCCGAATATGAGGCTATATTGTTGGGTCTTGAATTGGCAAAATCTTTGAAGATTAAGTTGCTTAGCATTAAGGGGGATTCTGATCTAATTATCATGCAGCTTAAGAATAAATTCACATGTAAGAATCAGAGATTAAGAAATTATCGAAATGCTGTGTGGGATACCATGGAGCATTTTGATGCCCTTGACCTCGAAACAATTCCAAGAGAGGAAAATTGTTTGGCAGATGAACTTGCTGTAGCTGCTACTACTTTCCAGTTATCTGATGAGCTAATTAAAGATAAAATCAAAATGGAAGTAATATTTAGACCATTTGTTCCAGATAACTGAGAGCATTGGCAGGTTTTCAATGATGAAAAGCAAGTCATTCGATTTCTTAACAGTTTGGATGAGTTTGAAGGTTTCCGGATAGATTCTGAGGAGGATGGATCTTTAAATCATGAACATCTCATAAATCCTACTCCGAGGAATGTAGTTGCCTTAGAGCAACATTTTGATCGGCATGATGCCACGAAGCTGAGAGAAGAAAATAAGATGGACCCAGGCGAATATCTCGAAATAAACATTGGTACCTATGAAAACCCAAAAATTGATAAAATCGGTAAAGGTACTAGTGTGGAGGAAAGGAAAAAGTTAACTAATTTACTTCGCGAATATTGAGACGTTTTAGCCTTTTCTTATGATGAATTAAAGGGCTATAGCGAAGATGTCATGGAACATACTATCCCCTTGAAAGATGAAAATGCTAAGCCCTTTCGCCAGAAACTTAGGCAAATTAATCCTAAATTGGCCCTGTTAGTTCAGAAAGAGCTTGCAAAAATGCTTGCAGCAGGAATTATCGCTCAAACTAGGCATTCGACATGGTGTTCAAATTTGGTGATTGTTAGGAAAAAGAATGGTACGATAAGGCTTTGTGTCGATTTCCGAAACCTTAATCTAGCATGCAAGAAGGACAATTACCTTTTGCCAACATGGAAACTCTTTGTTGCAAAGAGTAACGGTTCCTGGAATGATGTTCGTTGCTGATCTGGTTTTTTCGGGTAACAATCAGGTATGGGTTAAAAGGGAAGATGCCGGCATAAAACACATTCACCACACCATGGGGTACCTTTGAATACATCAGAATGCCGTTTGGAATTAACAAACGCTGGGGCTACATTCCAAAGGGCAATGGATTATGCCTTCAAGGGATTAATCGGGAAATTTATTGAGATTTATCAAGAGGATCTTACTGTTTTCTCTAAAGATGGTATCAGTCATGTAAATCATCTTAGGCAGGTTTTCGATAGATGTAGAGAATACGAGATTTCTTTGAATCCAGCTAAATCTGTTTTTGGGGTAACTGAAGGGAAATTATTGGGCCATATCATTTCTAAGGATGGAATCAAGATCGATCCTGAAAGAATTGAAGCAATTCAAAAGATTCCCCTTCCTCATAATCTCAAAACCCTTCAATCTTTCCTTGGAAAGATAAATTTCATTAAAAGATTTATTCCAAATTACGCAGAAATAGCTAAGCCTATTCAAAGCCTTCTAAAGAAAGATGCAAAATTTGTTTGGCAAGACGGCAAAAGGGCTTTTCAAGAAATCAAATGTGCTATTGCAAGAGCTCCTGTCTTAGTTAGTCCCGATTACTCCAAGGATTTCATGATCTTTTCTTTCGCTTCCGAAGATACCATTGTTGGTGTCCTGCTTCAAAAGAATAAAGATGGTCACGAACAGCCCATTGCTTTCATGAGTAGAGCACTTCAAAATTTTGAATTGAAGTACAATACCATGGAAAAGCAAGCTTATGCCTTGGTCAAGTCTTTAAAGCACTTCAAAACTTATGTGGGATATTCTAAAATCATTGCTTTCATCCCACATTCTGCTGTCAAAGATATATTAACTCAAACCGATTGTTTAGGAACTCATGCTAGGTGGGTTACTAAGATACAAGAATATGATTTAGAGATCAGACCCACTAAGCTAGTTAAAGGCCAAGGTTTGGCTCAGATGTTGACTGAAAGTAATGAAAAGACTCTTGGTTTGTTTTGTGTTAGCGATTTATCTTCGCCTGAGTTGCAAAGATTAGCAGAGCATGAGTGGTATAAGGACATAGTTTATTACTTGATGAATCTTTCCTGTCCTAACCATTTAGTTGCTCATAAGAGAAGGGCTCTTAGATTAAAAGCCACTAAGTATTGCCTTATGAAGGATGGCCTTGGATGGCGAAATCCTGAGGGCATAGTGCTTAGGTGTGTTGATGACGTTGAGTCCAAGAAGTTAATCTCTGAGTTTCATTCAGGATTTTGTGGTGGTCATTATGCTGCTAGAACTACTGCCCACAAAATCCTGAGAGCTGGTTATTATTGGCCATCAATTTTTTCTGATGTGCATAGGTTCGTTAGGAATTGTCAAGCCTGTCAACTATTCACTGGGAAATAGAAGCTTGCTGCCCTGCCCCTACAACCTATCATTGTAGAGGCACCTTTTCAACATTGGGGTTTGGACTTCATAGGGAAGTTCCATGAAAATTCTAGCAATGGCTACCCATGGATTTTGACTGCACAGATTATTTCACTAAGTGGGTTGAGGCCATTCCTGCTAAGAATGCCACTGAAAAGGTTATCATGGATTTCATTGAAAATAACATCATTACTAGATTTGGTGTCCCTGCTAAGATCACTACTGACAATGCCAAAGCTTTTAGTTCCTCGAAGTTTTCATCTTTCTGTTTCAAGTATGGTATTGTCTTATCTCATTCGTCAAATTACTATCCTCAGGGTAATGGTCTGGCTGAATCAAGTAACAAGAATCTCATAACCATTATCAAAAAGATAGTAGGAGATAATAAGAGATCATGGGATAGCAAAATCAAGTACGCTTTATGGGCAGATAGAATCACTAAGAAGACTGGTAAATCTCCCTTTGAATTAGTTTACGGCTTGGATGTAACCTTACCTGTGCACCTTAGGTTGCCAGCTTATCAGCTCCTTCAAAACTTTTCTACTGACAAGGATGTTGTTCAAAACAGAATAGATCAGATTGTGGAGTTAGATGAAGCTCGTAGGACAACTTTTGATGCTATATGTAAAAATCAATCTAACATTAAGAAAAGCTTTGATAAATATTCTTGATCTAGATCTTTGCAGGTGGGAGATATGGTATTGCTTTGGGACTGCAAAAATGAGAAACCAGGAAAACATAAGAAGTTCGACAGTTTGTGGCTTGGACCGTACATCATTCGAGACATAGCCGGACCAAACTCATTCCACTTGAGCAGATTGGATGGCGAACCACTTGATCTACCTGCGAATGGCCAAATGCTCAAGCTGTACTTCAAAGATGATATCTGATGCCATGGGGCATCCTTTGTATTGTATTTCTAACCCTTCTCCTTGTCATTTTCAGCATTTCGTTTCTGTTTTAGATTTAGATTTACTTTCATGTTATTATATAGTTGATAAATGAAGAGCTTCTATCTTTCATGTGCTTAAATGTTATATGATGATTTTTGAATGGACGCTACTTATTTCTGCTGTGTGTTGTGTGGGTGCAGATTCTGGATTCTCACATTCCTACAGTGTAGTAACGTGTCCCCAAGTAGAGCCAGATGTTGACCGCTGCGTGTTAACTACCCATAGCAGTACACCCCCTTTTTTTTTGCAAAAATGGATAGCGCTTGATCGACATGTTCGTGCCATTTGACAGTCATCGTCGACCCTGATCATATTAAGTTGTAAACCCAGTCTGCATTTTGAATTGTAAATAATCTTAGCAGAATTGAGTCATGTATGTAAATTGCCTAGGTGGACCTAATTTTCTAGTGATAATCTGCATTCTGGAAGGTTTTTCGTCTCACCGATCCATGATCGGCAGAGTTTTCCTTCAACCTGACCCCAAAGCCGGAATGAATTTTGTCATTAGAGTCTTAGGAGAATCCTAGTGTGTTAATCTGCTAGATTATGTTTGGTCGCAGTACTAGGTGG